>CM021747.1:11074771-11114172 GCA_011075105.1 Heteronetta atricapilla
TTTTTCCTTTTTCCTTTTTCCTTTTTCCTTTTTCCTTTTTCCTTTTTCCTTTTTCCTTTTTCCTTTTTCCTTTTTCCTTTTTCCTTTTTCCTTTTTCCTTTTCTTTTTCCTTTTCTTTTTCCTTTTCTTTTTTTTTAAAGCATAAAATTATAATATTTCTGTTCTATTTTTTTCTAAGTCCTATTTTTGAAAAAAAAAAAAAACAACAAAAAAAACCATGCATAGTATTTTCCCCTTTCCGTGTCATCTAAAAAACACAGAAGTATCAAAATATTTTTTGAAGAACAAGTAATGGATGTCATTCATTAGTAATTTAATTTCTTCTCTTAATTAAACTTAGCTGTGTGAAAAGCATAATATATTTTACTTCACTTCAAACATGCTTTTTAACTACTTGAATGCCAAGTGAACTCCCAGTCGTATATATCGGCATGATATGGATGTCATATAACAGCTACTGTCAGAAAGAAAAGTGTCAGTGTTTAAGACCATATCTACAATATTTACAAAAGCTTGTGACCATCATCCTTGCATATTTATTAAGTAAAGATAAGGCAGGTATCTGCTGTGGTTTCTTGCAACGCATAATATCAGAATAACACAAAGGAAAATGATTTAGCATTTCAGATAGTTAGATGGCAGCATCTGTCCTCTCACATATATCAAATGTGATTTAATAACTTCCTGTTTACTGTTTCATGGCAGAAGTCCAGTAAATAAACAACCTGACTGAATTAGTCTATTTTTATACCTCTGTTCTATATAACAAACCTCTTGAACCACACTTAATATGAACAGCAAATTTCATATTGTACATTGAGATCACTCAGCACAGATTAAATTAGTTATAATAAAACAATTAAAATGTATTTGCCAACAAACAGGCGGAAATTAAGGACCTGTGTGAGCAATAGAAAGGTAAAGGGTGGGTTCTTGGGATATTATAAGAGTAAACAGCAGAACAGTGATTCTCGGGAGCATAGCAGGGTCAAACTTACAGCAAGATAGCTACGCAAGAGATAATAAATCAGTAGTACATACTAAACACCAGATGGTTGTGCCCATGCAGGAAGGCACAATGGATCATGTAACTGTGGTTGTTCCTAAGGATTACTGATTCATCCTGACTTCACAGGGATATTCTACCAAATAAAATCTTTATGGCCTCTTCCGCTAGTGAACATTTTCATCTACTGTTTAAAGACAGGACCACATGTCTTATTGTTTTCATTGCCCCTAAAATATATGCAAAATTAATTTGGTAAGTTCACCCAGTTTAAAATAGTGAATATTTTTTGATATCTAGTTCTGTGAATTTGCTTCACGATGATTGTTACAAATACTTGAATGGACAAACAGGCCATTGTTCCAAGCTTTAGCTCAGCTGAATCCCCTAAGTATTTAAGGCATAGAGACAAACACACTTAAAAACTCCTAAACTTACTGAGTTGTCTTTCAGAAATGTCCAGGCAACAGAATTTATTTATAAAACTCTTGCAATCATTGATTCAAAACAAGGTTTTCTTGTTCTGCTTTTCTCCTTTGTCCTCTTTGAACAATTTTCTTTGGAATGTTTTCGTTGTGCTTAGGAGTCAGAGATTTCCTGGGGCTTCTAATAAAGGCATTTGATTTCCACTCTCCACATACTTTAACAAGTCCAAGGATTTTGAGGTTTGACATTAACTTAAGAAAGCTGGAGATAATCAGTCAGGGGGGTAAAAAGCCAGAGTTATGCAAATTATTTGTAAAAAAAGTATAGAAAGTAAAATAAATATTTCTTTAAATATGTCTGAGTAAGACAGTCTTTGTCTCAGCACATAATATCTGCATGTTCCCCATCAAATGTATTGCTTTGATTAAAAGCTGCAAAGGGGTGATCTGTAAAGTATTCCTGCTATCCTACACTTCTCAACAGGTTTATTACCATTCGTTTATAAAATGAACAGTCTAATGAGCAGTGTTTTAGGTCACAGATATCAAAGACTGGTCATTTGTCAAGATTAGTTTCCTGTTGTGAGACTGCCTTGTGCAAAAAAAAAAAAAAAAAAAAAAAAGTGCATAACCCTGGATTACTGTCTGGAAGCTGAAAAAATACCAATAAACACTTTATAAGATAAATTTAATGAAAATTTTATAATCACAGAATTAAATCCACCACTGTTCAATATGTGTGAGTGCATTATAATGCAGACAGTATCTGAGTACAGATTATGACATTTTATTATGTTGACAAAGGACAATTTAGAGATATGAAGTTCATGTAGAATCGTCAGACAAATATAACTGTTAATTTGAATGATTTAATACTACATTGGCAACAATGTAATTTTTTATAACTGAAAGACTGCATTTGGAAACATTACTGTGAAAGCACCACCTTTTTGGCAATAGCCAATTGCCAATAAATAACATGAACTATGTTCTATTTGTGTTGGACATCTACTTTGAGGAAAAAAGAGAAAAAAGCACTTGATAAAGCAATATGACATAGAAGACACTACTCAGGTAAACAACACACACAAGAATAAGAAGAAAGAATGTTTCTGTGTTCCAGTTAGAAGAAAGGTGAAGCGGCAGCATATACTTTCCTACTTAAAATTATTTCTAAACAGTATTACGTTTATGTTTTGACTTTAATTGGATGGTGGCAGATTTTGCAGTTTGCTTGGGAGAAAACTGAAGACTGCTGCTGTCTTAACTATTGAAATACACAATTTATTGCAATATTAGTCCAGCCCCAGCTTCAGAGGCCCTGAGCTACTCACGTGCTGACCCCTCTGCAAAAGAGCAGTAGCAGGCCTTCAGTGCCCTGGCTCCCGCAGCCGTTCCAAGGGAAGCTGCCCTTTCTCCTGCCCTCAGGTGGCAAAGCAGGAAGGTTTCTGCCTGCTAGCTGCTTTCTACCTGGGCTTACCTTGTGCTGGGGCACAGTCCCATGGTTGCCACCCACACAGGGCTGTGTGCTGGTCCAGCAGATTTGCAGTATGGATGGTTTGGCTCAGAAAGACTTACTGAATGATCTCTTGGAGCCAGTATCTCTTCTAGTTTATTCTTTCAAAGAGAAAAAAGTCCCTGTGCTTTCAGTATCTTTCAGAGTCTGGCTTCTGTGGTCTGCCTACAAAGGAGCTTGGTGGAGCAGACATCCTACATTAACTCTTTCTGTGGAAAACCTCCGTGTGAAGTACACTGATCACTCAGCATTATTTTTATTAACAGCATGACCACAGTGCTGGAGTTTTATCATCATTATCATAGCAGTGTCACAAAGGGTTTTAGACAGATCACAGTGCAGGATCACGGTCACTTTCTGGAGTTTCTTTCTAAGATTTCTCATACTAAGAGCACTGATTTGAAATGCAAATGAAGTCAGGAACCTGGAAACTGTAGAAACAGAAATGGCAGCAACATTCTTGGTCGGGCTGTTACATCTGCAGTCCATCAGAGCTGTTACCACATGTAGGGTCTGTCCCATCCCTCCTGATAGCTATCCATTGAATTTTACTGAAGCGTACACAGGTTAACTGTCACAAGAGTATAAATGAACTGATGCCAGTTAGGGGAGCCGGATGCCTTCACACCAGATTTGCTAATCTTCAGATTCTTTAAGTGTGCTCCATCATCACAACAGTCTTCAAACAAAAGATACAAGCTTAATTAAACTGAGTGAAATAGGTTTAAGCAGCTAAATAGAAACAACTTTTTTAAGTGCTTAAAATCTGTTTGCTCTTTTTTTCCCATTGTATCTTAATCCTTTCAGATATGTTATTATGTATAAATAGAAATATTTCCTGCATAGGAATTTGCTAGCTAAGGCTTTGTAATATTTTTGTGATGCTTACTAGTTAGAATGTAAAATCATATTTTCCTCTTTTAAAGTTTGTATGTAAGAGCAAAAAAAAAAAAAAAACACACAAACATCTAGGCAAACCCAATAGACTGCAAGAAATTAAATGGCCTATATACCAGCAGTAGCTGGGGGTCCTGCATGCCATCAATTTTCCTTTAATAGATTTAATTCAATATCTATCCAAAAAGGAATTGCTAAGAGTTCCTTGTATGACTTATGCAAGACATATCTGTCATGTTGTAGCTGTGATTGTGCAAAGATACACACCAAATTAGTAAGGTTAATAGAGTAGATCTCTTTCATCAGATCAAAAGATACAAATGTAAAAAACACACACGGTCTTGGGCACTCCACCTTTCTTTGGATGCAGTATGCAAATGTATTTACATTTTCTTTTCCTTCTTGACCGTTTTGTGACTTTGCTTTTCTGAAGATCTAGTGGTTGCCATTTTGCTGTATTTTCTCAGCTCAGACAAAATGGAAGCTTTGGAGAACTCAGTAGCTACCACAGACTGTGCCTTCTAAAATTGATGATATTTGCCTTTTATAAAAATAATAATAATAATAAAAAAGTGATAATTTTGAGGATGAAAAAAAAAGCAGCATACCTCATCCTAAAAGGTAGAATCTCCTTTTCCTGTGAACGCATTGGTGCAGTTGTGTTAATTTTATTTTAAAAAATGTAAATATTAATGCACCTTGCACTTTGATGTATTGCCATAAGAGACACTGAATTTCAAATTACCAAAGCCACTATGTGATACAGGGACATAACTTAGCTATTCATCTTTATTTGAAGCAGCCCTCTTCCGAAAAGCTCACTTAGGGAGATTCCCAGTTGCTATTAGAAAAGCAAAATAAAATTAATCTAAATCATTCAAACTTTATCTTAGAAAATTAATGATGGATGAAAGAGGGG
Organism: Heteronetta atricapilla; assembly: GCA_011075105.1. NCBI lineage: Eukaryota > Metazoa > Chordata > Aves > Anseriformes > Anatidae > Heteronetta > Heteronetta atricapilla. The sequence continues at coordinate 11,079,535 of CM021747.1, forward strand.
GGTTAATAAAGGTTTAATAAGAACTAGACTGGAATATAGCGTATATTCCAGAGCCTGTGATTATAGTGGTAATTTAGCAGATTGTATCGCTGCCTGTCTCTGCCAAAGGATGTTTCACACCATTTAAAATGCACAGTATTCTCTTTGGAGACAGGTTGGTCTGGAATAACTCAACATCCAAAGAAAAGCCATGTTATTTCACTCCTCTCTTTATCAATTGCATGTGTGTGATTGCATGTGTGTGTCATCTTCTGCTCAGCATTAGCAATAAGCTTCCATGCTTTTTTCTGTGTTCATCTATTAACCTCCTCAGAGACAGACGATACCAGAAAGGGCAAGTCATGAAATCTTTTCAGAATAGGTTAAAGTGCTGATATCAGAACTCCTGTATTAAAATCAGTCAATCAATCAGCTTTTTGTTTTGTTTTGTTTGCCTTCTTTTAAAGAGGATCAAAACAGTGAGACAAATCTCTGATCCAAGGTGACTGACATTTGAATAAAATGCATGCCTACTATATTTCCAAGACTAAGGATGCAAGTTTCCCAGTGTACAAAAGTATGAGGCAAGCTGATCTGTAGTTAAGTTGAAGAATTTGTTGTATTTAAATTCATGCAGTGTATGATCTGACATTTTCTTTGACTTTACTACCTTTCTTTCTTACAGGCTATTTGCTGCCAAGTGCAGTGGCTGCATGGAAAAGATTGCCCCAACAGAATTTGTGATGAGAGCCCTGGAGTGTGTTTACCACTTAAGCTGCTTCTGCTGCTGTGTTTGTGAACGACAGCTGAGGAAAGGGGATGAATTTGTTCTGAAGGAAGGGCAGTTGCTCTGCAAAAGTGACTATGAAAAAGAGAAAGACCTGTTGAGCTCTGTCAGCCCAGACGACTCAGACTCAGGTGAGCTTTCCCACCTCTGTCCCAGCTGGAAAAACCACAAAGGTTTGTAGAGCATTTTTACAGAGAAGTATATCCATTTACACATATACTTTCTCTATATGCAGATGCCACCCATGCAAATTATAGCTCTTAGCAGGCACAGCTGAAAATCCCCAATCTGTTCTTAATTTAATTTGCTGCTCTCTTAGTAAAAGACAATTTTATTATTATTATTATTTTATTTATTTATTTTTGGTCAAGATTGTGTTTTTCTATGAGATTGTAGTATGTGAATCAGACTGACTTCAAATATCCAATACCTTGTTTAAAGTGTAGGCATACTTTCCTCCACCTAAAATTTGCTTTGATTTCAGGGGATCTTCTGCACATATACTTTCAACAGTAAGCTACAAAAATGGGAAAAGTAGAAAACATGATTTTTCAGAGTATCCCAAAATATATTTCTCCCTTCCAGTCACAGGCATTAACTTTAAGGAAAAAGAGACAAGTACCAGATGCACATACTGAGAAGAATATGAAAAAAAAAAAAAAAAAAAAAAGAGAGGCAATAGCATGAGTAGTGCAAAGGAAGCCACTGTGGCTGCACACTTGGAGAGGATGTCTGCATATCAATTCCTGCAAAGGCAGGCAAGGAGACTCACACACACACACACACGCACACACACAAAAAAACAAAACAAAACAAAAAAAAACTAAAAATAAAAAGCAGTAACTTGGAGACCATCTCTGAATGATTTCAAGTACAATATTTGACTCTACTTATCTCCACCCAGGTTTCTTTCTGGTAGTAGGTCTCTTCCATGCTTTCTGATCATTTGCATTGTACATGTTATTTTGTGTCTGAGCTTCATTCTTGTGTAAACCTAGGAGGCAATCCACATACTGACTCAAGGATAGCTGCTCCATGGTTTGTGTGCTACACGTGGTACAGAAGTGAGGCATGCAAAGCTTGCCTGTTATGGATTGTCAAGGATGTCTCTTATAGGTCCTACGCTGTTCCTGATGAGTGCAAACTAAAGGGGTTCATACTGTCCAGGTTCCAGGGATAACAGGATCAATACCTCACTAAAATGCACTGCTGCTAGTCTACAGTGTGAAGTAACCTCTCCCTTAATGGGGACCTAGGATTTGAACAGTATGATTACAAGTCTGCACCACCTGGCCTGGGGACTGAGGCAGAGGATCACCATACTGAAAAAGAACTTTTGCCTTCTCCTAAAGAAGGAACTGTAGTCCTCACAAATGACAGCGGCTGATGGGTGTTTTCCCCAAGTTCTCTGCAGCAAGGGAGGAATGAATACTTCCTGTCCTCTACCCACTTCCTAGGGGAAGTTTTGAAAGGGTAAGCAAAGATACTTGCTGTCTGTCTGGGGCTAAGAGCACAGTACTGTACAGGATAAACAGTTCACACACTGGAGGTGGGTTCTCCAGTCCAAAATCCAGGGTATCTGGCTGCTGTTACAGTGAGGACTGGGTGTCAAGCTCAAGCATTTTCAGGAGAGACAGGATTCCTCCTTCCTGTGCTGTGTATACTCACCAAGACTGGCAACTTTGCATTGCAAACTCTGCATTGCAACTCTGGCTGAGTTCAAGACTAGAGACAGTGTGTATGCAAACTGCTGCCAGTCATCATAATTGCTCATTTGTTTCTCAAGAAAATGTCTAAGAAAATCAACAATTACCATTCCATTAAGTGTACAAATAACACAAATGTTTGCCTGTAGTTTGGGAAAATACATTATTCCAATTTCACTAGGAATAGTAATTCTACTTAGTCTCTAATCTGAGAGCCATATTCACCACATTGCTCAAATTTATATTTTTGTGTCATGAATGCTCTAACATAAAGGTCACTGCTGACTCAGCAGGATGTGCAGGACCAGAGCCTTTCTAAATCTCATGTCACAGGGTTTGGTTTCTGTGAATTTGCCTGAGGAGTGTGAGTTTCCTACTTGCCTTTCAGCATGTTTTACCATCACCAGCTTCAGCAACCTGCTGCAGAATGTCTGTATGCAGACAAACTGAGAAGACCAGTGAGCAGGGCTGTACCCAGTCCTGTAGTGATGAGTGCGGTAATCCTGCTCCTGCTGTTCTTGCCAGCAAGTGTGGGTGTGCCACACTGGGACAGGTGGTTACTGTTTGCCAGCTGCCTCTGTTTGAGGGCTACATCTGGCACAGATGTGTACTCCTTCACTACTAGATTTTGTATTTTGTTATCAGGTGGGCAGTAAGCTGCCAAAGCAGTACAAAATAAATTTGGTTTCAACTTCATTTTCCCTTGGCACAAAGGGTAGTTTCTTACTCCTGGAGATGCTTTTTTCCCCATTATTCTCTGTTAGCCAAACCCAAACCTGAAAAACAAGTTAACATATTAAATGGGATGTTTCATCTCCCATTGTCTAATACATTGAAAACATAGATCTCACAAATGCCTGTGTGAGAGCAAATGATCTCACATACCCCTGGCTGAGTATGTGTCCTTCTCCAATCAAATATTTATCCATTGGACACAAAAGTAACTCTCCAATGAGCAATATTAATCCTCACAAACCTTTCCTTAGAAATGGCATGATTGAAAGTTAATAATGTCATGGTTATTAAAATGACTGAACTTCTCCTTAATCATTAGGAAAAAAATGCTTATTAAAGTTAAAGGTGATTAGATTGCTAGGTACATAATAATCAGACCTTAAAATGAATTAAAGTCTAATTTGTTAATTCTCCAAACATCATCTTTGAGTATATCAACATTGCAGTGTGTTTCTTAAGGCTGAAGTCCCTAGAATAGCATATTAATGTTTTCTGGAAGAAAAAAAAAAAAAAAAAAAAAAAAGTAGTCTGGTAAAATAAAATATACCACGATGAAAAATTTTTCACATCAGAATTCATACTTTTCAAACTTTACCATTGAGATTGAAATTTCCCAGTACAATGTACTAACATACATCATATCACCAGATCATAAGAATATTTAGAAACTAACTATAGAAAATACAACTAATTATTTATTCTACACAAGCACATCTATATTTATTTGTATTTGCCAAGCAAGATAAATTTGTGTGTGCATATGTAGACACATTGTAATATGCAGAGAAAGGATACTGATGTTTTCTATGGGATGCAGAAATGAGAGGGCAAATAATATATTTAATATTATCTCCAGATCTTCAAAATATTCAAAACAATAACTGGAATCTACGCTATATTTAGTGAAACAGACCTTAGGATATTTTGGGAATATTTGCATTTACACTGTTTTGCTTCCCTAGCACATCTCTGAAATTAGTGCTCTAGGAGAAGATGCAGCTATTCTGTGAAGGGAAGGTGTTGGAAAGCTAGTTGGTGTGGTTGCAACAGTGTCAGCAGGTGAGCATGCTGACCTGCTGATAGACCAAGAAATGCTGGAAGAGCACCAAGCCTATCAGTACCCAGTTCCTGGAGATACTGAAGCACATTCTGAGTTTCCACTCCCTGATTAGTCCCATGCCCTCAGTTTAAACTTAAGTTCATTTTTCTGCTTTTGTGAAATTTGATTTAGGCAGTGTACACACATTTAAGAGAATTTCAGTAAACTTAAGTCTTCAAATAAACATAGGATAATAGTTGAACCTGCTGACAAGTTTGCAGCTGAAGAGTAGTTCTCACACAGGTTGTTATCTTGGTGGAACAAGCACGGTTTTATATTCTTTTTATTTTTCACCAGTTAAAAGTGATGATGAAGACGGAGATGTTAAACCCACCAAAGGACAAGTAACCCAAGGAAAAGGAAGTGACGATGGGAAAGACCCAAGGAGACCTAAACGACCAAGGACAATACTTACTACGCAACAGAGAAGAGCATTCAAAGCATCCTTTGAAGTGTCTTCCAAGCCCTGTAGGAAGGTAGGTGCATCATCAGGGACCACCAGTAAGCTCTGACACCAGGCCGTGGTGACAGGGTCAGGCCACAGGTCCATATAGGGCCCTGCCCCATCCCAGACCAGCATCAGGTGGTGACTGCAGAAAACCAGGCCAGCATATGGCAGTACTCACCCAAATTCCTTCTTATCCTTAAACAGTTAGTAGCTTGGGATCAGCACAATGTTATTTCTGGGTATTCAGAATGTAACTGAGACTGATTACTGTGTAACAATGCTGTTTGCTTCTTGTAAAACATGTAGTAGTCACAGACAGTCAGAGCCTGGGTAAACAAGGGTCTTTGTGCCCTTCTCCTTTCCACCCCAGAGGGAGTTACTGTCCAGTGAGATGTGTGCACAACCCTAGTCCCACTACTTGTCCTTCCAGTCCTGTATTTTTATGAAAATTAACCTTGGTGTTAATCTCAGTTATAGCAGCTTGGGAAAGGTATGATGAAGCTGATGAAAATCAAATCTCTGTGAAAAGCCACCTAGGTAATGTTTCCTCCTAAATTTGATTGGGAAAAAAATGGAGTTGGATTCCCAAAATTGTCATTGTTGGAAAAAGTGACATTCTCTTGCAGATTTACAAACTATGTCTCTTGGGACAGTGCAATGTACCTTGTTACCATTTTAAAGTATCAAGTTCTACTTAAAAAATATGAAAAGTGTTCATACTATATTTGTAATTTTTATCCAGAACTCATTTATGGGTAAGACAAAAGTCATTAAATGAGTTAGTATAATTTTACACAGCTCAGAGTATTTGTTTAGTACTTATGAAACTGGTAGTAGTATGAAAGGCAGAACTTGCACAAACTGCAAAAATATGAGGGATTAAAAAAAATTAATTATGTACCTGAAATTTTTATTGTAAATACAAACATCTTTCTCTTAACATAACTTACTAGATGTAAAATAATAATAATAATTTGAAAAAATTACATCATTAAACATTTCTTCCTTTAGGTCAGAGAAACACTAGCAGCTGAAACAGGACTCAGCGTGCGAGTTGTCCAGGTCTGGTTTCAAAACCAAAGAGCAAAGGTAGGTTGATTGTCATGTTCTCAAATGTAGAATACAGATTGTCCTGCAATAGAGATTCCTTTCTCCTCCCTGAGTTGTTGTATATATCACAAAGATCCTAGGGACTAAACTATACACATTTTTCATTCTCTGCTTTCTACATCCATAAGAGAAGGGCCACTTTCAAACACAAACATTAAGTCCTTGTCCTCAAAGCAACACAAGGTTGGGAGTAAATTTTGCATGCAAATACAAAGTAGAAACTGAAATGTTTCAGCTTAGAAAATAAACTGAACCCACGGTGATGTATGCATGAATATAAGTGGTCTGTATTAATTGATTTGGTATTTGCAAATAATTTTGAAAGGAAAAAAATGTTTTATTCAGACCCATGAAATTGTTCTGTTCTTCCTCTTTTATTCAGATGAAAAAGCTAGCACGAAGGCATCAGCAGCAGCAGGAGCAACAAAACTCCCAGCGACTAGGGCAAGGTAGGGGATTTGTGATGGAGGTAAAGCAAGGGAAAAAGAATCTGCAAGATTTCTCAAAGTGCCATTCCCACATGGGTGCATAATGTCTTGGAACAGCCATACATGGCATTCACAGCTCTGTAGGTAATGGGCCATCATCTGTGGAAGCACACACAGCAGCTGTGTCCAAATGCTTGCCACGGGTTATCCCAAAATCCTCCCATGGGGCCAGACCCTGGAGGTGCTTACACAGAAGCTGTTACCGCTTTCCTAGAAGAAATATGCAGTACTGAGGAGCTTTCACTGGAAGAAATCTCCAGGAAGCCCACTCCAGGGAGATTCCCTAGTTAGCTTTATTTTCTCATGAAGAAAGGGAACCATGAACAGCTGGGAATCTGCAGACTGCCTGCAAGGGCATCAGCATTGCTGCTGCCCTCCTGTGCCCCAGATCATTCAGCAGAACTTGTACAGAGGTGCTAGAGCTTGTCCTGCTGCTTCATGGATGCTGTTAAGGAGCAGTATCCCAAGGCCTTGTAGCCTCATATCGTCTTCTTTACACAGAGCATCAAAATTGTCCTGGTGTTCAGGATCACAGTCTGTGAGCAGCACATGAGGCTGTTCTGCATGCTGTCAAGGAAGCACTTATTCATTGCTCAATGTGATATCCACTCCAGCTTAGGGAATCATTATACTGTTGCTGCATTAGCAGTATTAGGCTGGCAGCAACAGGCATTAGATGTTATAAGGGCTATGCCAGACACAGGAGACTTTGGGAAGATACGGTCAAGCACCCAGGAGCTCCATAATTATGTAGTCAGAGATTACAAGTCTTTCAATTTACTGTTGAGGGTTGAACTCTCAGCCAAGATTGGGAATGCTCCTCTGAATAGCACCTAGCTTTATTCCCTCTGATCTCATGTTCAGTAATGCCACCAATACTACTGTCTGCAGCCTCTTTGTTGCTAAGCAGTGACTGTGCCCTCCTGTGTCTTCTGCAGAAGTAATGTCTAATCGAATGGAAGGGATGATGACATCTTATACACCACTTGCACCGCCACAGCAGCAGATTGTAGCAATGGATCAAAGCAGCTATGGCACAGACCCATTTCAGCAGGGTCTTACCCCTCCACAAATGCCAGGCGACCACATGAATCCTTATGGTAAGGCACGCATCATTCTGCTGCATTAGAAATAGTAGGGTTCGTATGCAGGTGCACACTCCAAAGGTTCAACAGAGTCACTTGCTTTTATAATATTTTTTTCAGGGATTTTACCAGGGAATTTGTACCAGTCAGTTTGGTGTGTATGTTTTCATGTACACATAAGCGAGTAGAAGAGAGCTTATCCCAGGCTCTGGACACCCTTCAAAACTACGTCACTGTATAGTTCTGATAAATGATAAAAACAAGCATCATTACCTCTCCAGCTCCACATTTATAAATCACTATCCAAGACATCTAAAAATAAACAGAGACAAATTCTATCTCCCTCACAAGTTTTTCCCCTTCCTAGAAGCTCTGGGAAAGTAATACTTTGAAAAGTTGTCTAATAAGGATAAGTAATCTATTTATTCCAGCATAAATGGCCACCCCGCTCAGATCCCTCAGATTGGATGCATGGATTTGTTAAAGAGCAATTCTTGAGCTACTGAGAGATCTGTCACCACAGGACATTTCTCCTGCATACTTATATTCTCTATTCAAACTCGCGATGATGGTTTGGTTTTATAATTTCCTGCCCATACAACATCAAGGGAATAGGTACACCAAATGCATCATGAGCATTAAATGCCTAATAATTGATTCTGGACAATTGCATTGTGGCATTTAAACAAAACTTAAAAGGTTTTCTTGGACTGTGATTATTGGCCTTGCTATTGCCCACAAGGACCTGTTACATCAGACTCTTTTGTATTGACCAGGAGCACTTCATTGCAGAGTTACATGTGCACATCACTTTCATGAGCATGGATTGCAGAGATCAACAAGAAATCTGGCTTGGGTCCGTGTTATTACTTTTTTCCACTGAGGCAAGTCCACAGTGCGCACCAGGCAATTTGGTAAATACTGTAATGAGCTGAGGATATTTGAAGTGCAAATGAGCATTAGATGGCTTGTGATTTTGTTGCTAACAGTGTGCTTGGCAAATTCTAGGCAGAACTCATTTAGAAGCATATTCTGTGTTTCAAAACCAATGCAGGAATTAAAAGAAAGCTATTTTAAATGAAGGCATAAGGAAAAAGAACCATAGTAACACTTTCCGAAAGCTCACATTACTTGAGCTAGAGCTCTTTCTGGTACCTTAAGATATGAAGTAAGCTGAAATTCTAGTTGCTAAGGGAAATAAATGGTGCTGTGTTCCAAACCAGCCCCAACGAGTGGAATTTTCTGACAAGAAAGCATGTTTACAACTATAGCTCATTTGAGGCCAGGGAAGATGGGCCTCTTCCTGGGTCCCATCGTGTTTGTTGACCTGCCTTTTACCTTGTGTGTAAATGAAGACGATTACTCGTTATGGTCCTCAGGCTGCTTTTTCCTTTTGTTGGGCTCTCAGCGTCTGGCCCTCCTTTCCTCCATGGAGCCCCCACAAGTGCTGAATCCCAGCTCTAGAAACACCAGGGACCTTCTCCCCTGACACCATATGCTTACACTGTCAGCCAAGAGTTGCTTTTGTACTGTTGACTGGGCATAAATTAGATACTGGCAGGTTTCTGCACTTCTAAGTGGTATTGCTGACAGTTGAACTTTGCAAGTTGATTGCTAGCCTTTCTCTTTATAGGTCAGATGCTTAGAGCCAACTTATGTTAACATGCCAAAACAAAACCAGGAGCATTCAATTTTGCTGCAGTGTGCAACATATGAGCATCCATGTGTACTATGTCCTTCTTTGGCTGCACAGAATACAGCTTAACATATACATTTCATTTACAGGAAACGACTCCATTTTTCATGATATCGACAGTGATACCTCTTTAACTAGCTTGAGCGACTGTTTTCTTGCCTCTTCTGAAGTTAACTCCATGCAGGCTAGAGTAGGAAACCCCATTGACAGGCTGTACTCTATGCAGAGCTCATATTTCGCCTCATGAAAATAAAAGAAAACAAACAGCCGGCATATATTTAGCCAGTGACTTTTTCCAGTGCAGACTCTACAGCCATATGTTGCCCAGCTCTTCCTTCACAGTGACTCCTGCCGCCTCTGGACTGCAAAGAGCATTTTTAGGAAGACTATATCTGTGTGCATATATGTATGTATGTATATATATATCAATACCTACCTACTTACATACATACATATATAAAGAAAACACATCCACTGGTCCCATACCCTTGATTCCCAGCTTTCACCAGATCAAGAGAGAAGCATGGAAGGAACAGAAGACCCTGCTCTTCAGCAGCCTTTTTTTTTGGTTTGGTTTGAGCTCATCGTTGTAAAAGAAATGGATTTTGCAGAAAGCTAGACCTTTTCCTCCTTTCTCCCTTTCTTTTGGATGTTTATTTTTTTTTTAAACCACTGATACTGACATCGGTCAACCACATGAAAAATAAATCAAAGAAACTGGACATTCCTCCCTTTTCTTACTGCATGATTCATACTATGTTGTGGATAAATTGCCATTTGAACTGTAAGAAGTTAATGTAAATGTGATGTTCTACATTTGTTTCCTTTCTACAATTTTTTTACATAATCTAGATCTGCTGATTAGTTTATAGCCCTTATACATATGATACTGAGGAAACTGGTTAACAATTATATTTATGGAGAAAGCCAGTGATTTTGTAATAAGAAAGGTCTACGACCCTGGAGAGGAGATGCATGTTAGGGACAGAGGCATTTAGGTTAGTATTGATCTTTAGTAATTAAAACTAAAGGTGCTTACAAGACAGAGTTTTATTTATTTATTTTTTATTTTTATTTTTTGGAGTGTGGGAATAAAACATTTACTTTTGTTTGTAAGTATTTCAGTGCCAAATTCCAAGTCTAGGTTGATTGGCAAACGTGTTGTTCATTCTGTTCTGTTTATTTATGTTTTGCATGAGGCATAAATGTGTTATTCTCCATGGTCCATCTGGAATAATTAAGCACTCCTTTAGTTAATTATCTTGCTTCAGCAAGTATCTTTGATATACAGTTCTAGACAGAACCATCAGAAGTCCTGAAATGTGCACCAGCTAGGAAAAAAAAAAAAAAAAAAGAAAAGAAAAAAAGTAAAAAAAAGTAGAAGAGATCACAATGGGAGGTTTAGATATACTGAGCTGGAATCTAGCAGAAATACTTCAAGTTTCATGCTGATTTACTGTATTTACAGTAAATACTCCAACTAACCTTTTAGTAGTGCAAATCGAAGAACAAGAAATGAATAAATTGAAGGAAATGTCCCAGATGAAGTTTGATCATCTCAACCGCTGAAGTTTGAACATATGTCACATAAGTTTTCATAGGGCATAAAATATCATAAATAATAATAGCATAGTTATAAATATTGCCTGGTGATAATTATAATGTGGAGAGGCAGACAAGTACAGTCATGGTTCTTAGTGGAGAAAACTTCATGGGGAAAATTTGCCAGGGTAATATCAGTAATTATAGGGTGTGTTCAAAATAGAGCTCATGGGGAAAGATTGGCAGGATAGGCCCTTTCTGAAATAAATACCTTTACTATGTTGACCATAATATCCAAAACCAAGCCAAAGTGTTGGTTAATCTGATTCCTTTGGGTGAGGACTGGCAGCAGCTTAGAGCAGCAGCCTCCTGGGAAGGCGCGGAGCATTCCATTTGCAGGAGTACAGATACTCCCTGGGACCCTGACCCTGGCCAAGGGGCACGATTCCTGCATGGGGAGGGAAGGAGTGCCCACTGCACCCAGCCCCAGAGCTCCTCTGCCCACAGAGCCTGGTTCTGCTGGGCAGCCACTCCCCCCTTCACCCATGCAGCAGGGCTCTCCCTGTGCCCCAGAGGGAGGGATGGCAAGGATAGGTGGTAGGTCCAAGGGAACAGGTAAGATGTTCTCCAATATGAAGATGCCGACCAAGAGTGTCAGAGGTTTAGTAAGAAAGCAAATTTCTATCTTTGAGATAAAGCATCTTTACACTGTGATGAGGCAAGCACTAGGGGAGAAGACTACATGCATACACTGCAGCAGAGCTAAGCGCAGACAGACCTGGAGGTAAACCCCTCCTGCTGCAGAGCAGTGGCCAACTCACCACCTGCCTCACACAGGGCCCTTCATGTGTGAAGGAACCAACATCCCTGTGTGAGGTGATGCTCCCCTTCCTGTAGGTGCTTATTTCATCTCTCCAAGGAGCCTACCACGCCCAGGGAGGTGGGTCTGTTACTTTTGCTAGTAACCATTCTCTCACTTTCTGGTAGGGTTGTGTCTTTTAGTTGAAGGTTGTGAGACCCTGGATATGTTTTGAAATTGGAATAATTTTCTTTTCGCAGCCATTCTTCACTCTCTTTGCGTGTCAAATAAAAATTTATTTTCTCTCTTCATGATAGCAAACATAAAGAACTCAGGTGAGCTATACTGCTTGCAGGGCAGAAGGCAAGCACTTTTCATATAGCACATTATAAAAATTTATAACCACCAATCTCAATGAATTCATGATATTTTCCTCCCCATCCTCTTCCTGTGCTCCTTCAGTCATAGAAAAGCATGTTCACCATCTCAAACATACTGAGTTTATAGACTAGACATAAATCTTGCATTGTCCCTCATTCTTGGCAGGACCAAAATGGCATTTATTGTATACAGAGACTTAAGTGATAACTATAATGTGTCCTACAGTTTGGAGAACTGTCTTGTCCCAATTCTACCTCTGCTTCTGGGCTGGTTGTTGAAAATACAATCAATTTGCAAGGTAAAGAATCCAATATCCCATTTGATAGGTGAAGTAACCATAAACTTTTGCTGTTCTTTAGATGGTTGTTTGCTACTTTTTTTTTTTTCTTTTTTTTTTTTTTTTCTTTCATTGCAATGTACCTGTACATACCATCTCCTTTTCCCTTGGTGTGTTGTATGATGATGCCTTAGCTGTTTGTTCCCCCATATTCTACCACCTCTGGTGCCACAGGCACTACACAGTCAAGCCATCTGGCAAGCATAATGCTTCCCTTGCCACTGTGGATTGCTGCTGGTCAAGGGGAGGAATGCATGGTCAGTGTTCCAGCAGACCCATTAAATCTGGCAAAGGCCAAAGTTCATTAAAGCAAAATAAATGTCACTTTTTTGTGGAATGAATTACCCTACTGGAGTGTGATCATTGTGGTTTTAACCTGGGACCTGCAGTAAAAGATTATATAGCAACCTCTGACCTTTTTGATTTCTGTTTTACTCTTCTGTTGTCAAGGGAAATGTCACCAATCAGGTGAAAATAAAATGTTTAATGGTCCATATCACAGTAATATCTTATACTGAGTCAAATTGATAAACCCTTGCCAAAAATTCTTAGTATCTGGCACTTCCACGGAAACTACAAACAATGATTGCACATATGGGAGCTTGAAGGTTAGAGGTCATGACAGCAGTTTATTACATGCACCTTACAGTGATCATTTTCCCTAGGAAACTAACCCTTTTCTAATATAAATGCATCAAGTGAAATCTTCATGGTGTTCCAATCATTGTTTTGGCTAAGCAAGGAATACATGTTAAGCTAAACTGGTGACAAGATGCAATTAAGTAAAATATGATTGATTAGGTTTCAGTGTTTGCTCAATGATGTTTAAAAAAGGTTACTGTGCGATCAGAATGAATACGCGAAGTAACAGCTTCCTCAGAGGTCTTCATCGTGCAATTACAAGATTTGTTCTTAAAAGCAATGGTAGCTCACAGAGTTTTCCTGCCTTCATGAATGGTTACTGAACAGTGTGGTCACTGAACCAACCAACTGGCTCTCAGCTGGGCAGCAGCATATTTCCATTGCATGGTTGAATGTCAAGGGAAAAATTCCTACCATGTATTGCTCCTTTCAGCCCCGCCTGTTTTTCACAACACCATGGGATAAAACCCATATTCTAAGCAGGAAGAGGGCTGGCGGTAAATGTGTTTAGTCACAACATGAAAGACAATTATGTTGCTGTAAGTAAAAATATAGTTGTTGAACTCACTAAGACTGAAACTGAATCCTAGGAATTTTGATCTTATTTACTTTAAATGCTGTCATCAAAAACATCCAGATCATGTAACCCAGTTGCTGCTAACCATGCTGAAGACATGACTCGCATTAGTCTCATGATGACTGCTGAGTAGATTCTTCAGACTCAGCTTGCACAAGTCTGATGAATGCTACCAGGTCCTTTAAGGAGATCACTGCTGCTCTATCAGCAGCAACTTAGCCACCTCACTGTGCCATCATTGCATGGGGAAGGGCCTTCATGCTGGTAAACCTTCCAGGGATGATGTGAACACACTTACCTCTTCATACTGTGCTCAGGACTCCCTTCCAGTTTCCTTAGGGATCAGAAATACCTCCCAAGCCACCTTCCCAGGTGCCCCAGGGAACCCAGCTCACCATGATAGTGCTAGGGATGCTGCAAGCTGGGGTTTGCAAGAGCACCTTCTTCAAACCATGTCATAATAATTCTGGCTGTCCCAAAAAGTCACTAAAAATTAACAGCAGAATGAAAGAGGGAGGGAAAGGCTCTCACAAGCCCCAGGTTTGGTCATAAAAGTGAAAGAAAAGAGAGCGTATTAAAGCACATCAAAGCCATAGAAGCTGGAACCACAGTACACAAAGTCTGAAATGCTCAGGGCAGTGCTTTACACGATCTTATGCCCAAACCATTCATGCCATGCATTCACGGAGAGCAGATGTTCCCTGCACGTGCTGGTTCATCTTTAGCGTCTTCATTCCTCCTCATCCTGGTGGCACTGGACAGCTGACATCTGCACCCACAGTGATATGGCTAGGACTTCAGGTTTTGGGTCTGTCCCACTAGGTGACTACAATTGCTTAACTTTTGGCAGGTATGTAAAGCCTGTAGACTTTGGTGGGAGTTAAGCACAGTCTTGCTCATTTGAGGCCTACCTGAATTAACTGAAACTATTTGCCTTTCTAAAGGATACAGCCAAGGTCCTTTTGGTTCTGCACACCATTCTTCTGTTTAGTAGTGACTGTAAAGGGACTGCCAGATATTTAACATTGGGAACTCTGTTTTTAAGTGAACACCTTATTTTTTAGCTGTGTATGGCTGTATTACTTGTATATTTATATATTCTGTATTTATGTTATCAAAATGTAGTATTTTGTAGCTGTCTGTTACAATTTGTTTAACTTGTAAAAAAATATGAGTATGCTCACTCATAATTAACTATCTGCCTTTCACAGTAGTTTCCCTGCTCCTTTCCCTCTGCATTGGTAACAAACCAACATAATGTATGTAGATCATTGCCTTTTTTTGTTATTATTATTATTATTTAATTACTTGTCATTGTTAAATTATTTATTAGTGTTTTTAAATTTCATTTCACTGATTTTTTTTCCTGCCACCATTGTCTGGCAACTAAGACACATGAATTTCTCATACATTATGCTTCTTCCTTTGTGCACATGCACACATACACACACAAACACAGTAAACAAAAACAGAAAAAGGAAAAAAAAAAAAACCACTTCAGTATATTTGTAAATAAACAACCTGTAAACAAAGCAGGATTTTCTTTCAGTGTGCAGTTCTTTCTTTGCTTTTGCAGACTGAAAGTGTTTTCTCTGCAAAGTGGGGGATGGCACCACTGTTTTCTCAGGCAGGATAACCAGGGGATCATTATAACCGACCACTGTGTTATATATTTACTTTTTAGTGATGTGGAATGATAGTCCAGGCTGTTAATTTGTTCCAAGGGGAGATAAAGCAAGGGCAAAGACAGGGTCTCCCTTCGCACTGTTCTTCAGCCTCCATAGTTTGAGAGCTTCTCTGTAGGGATGGGAACAGTCTTTTACATATCATCATGGCCCTCAGTCTTCTTTGCATGGGCTGTCTTAAGACAGGCGAAGTCCGTAGGAATTGAAGATGGCGCAACCAGACTACTCACACAGCTGTAACTCTGTCAGGACCAAAGTGTGTGCGGGGTCTACTTGTTCCTGTTAGCACTAGGAAGAGAGGCAATTTCTTGCCTACTCACAGCATGTGCATCCTGCATATTAGCCTGCCTCCAGGGCTTACTCTTAAGCACATGAATATGAGCAATCAACTGCAATAAGCCTTGCAGAAAGCATACTGGGAATACCTGGGACCATGACAAGCTCGGGTGCACTGCCCTGATGTCACCAGCTGCAGGCACAGCTGTAGAAGAAAATGAGAAAATACCTCTTAGAACAAACAGCTGACACCATGAACACAGCATCTCACACTGGCCCTCTGCTTCATCCATTGAGTAGCAGAGTTCAAGAAGATTATCAGTGTTTCTGATGCATGAACTGCTTCAGGCGAAGACTGTACTAGCCATTGCCACTGAATGCTGTGGAGAGCTACAGCCTAAGTGGATGTCCAACTGTCAGTTTGGGAGGGGGCGGGGGGTGGTAAGCGCTGTTTGCTGCTGTTAATAATGTCCTGGGTGCAAACTCCAGCTCTCCTGCTGTTTACCAGGGCTTGGCAGTCATCAAGGGAAGGATTATCCAGGGAACCCACTGTGCCTGTGCCCTGACCCTACACATTTCCCACTGACACCAGCCATAGATGGGATTCTCACCCACTGAGACGTGGTATGGTCTTATCTGTCCAGTTTTGTTGTAAAGCAAGTTAGATATTGTTAATAGTTTTCCTTCAAAGTCTTCCATTTAAACTATTTTAATCTGAGAATTATGATTTCCAGCAAAATGCTGTTTTTCACCCACAGAAAATATATTCTCAGTTTTCCAGAGATAATTTTGATCATGATAGAAGTAAAATGGATTTTTTTTTCAAATTAAAAAGAAAAAAAAAAAAAAAAAACAAAAAAAAACTGCTAGGTTTTCAACAGAAACTATAAGAAAAGGATAATTTCTGAAAGATATATTAATTACAGGGAAGAAAACAGAGCAAATACAGGTATGGAAAGTGAACCAGCTCTAGAAGTAGGCATCCAGATAGTCTGGGCCAAGGTTTTTAACCTCCTTTTCTCTGTTTTAGTAGTATAGAAATGGCCATTTGGTTATTTTTTAAGTTATCGTACCAATGCCATTTATCTTTAAGTGAAAAACAAGGAGTGTTGCTGACTTGGAGAAGCAGCACAAGCAGAAAGGCACAGAGCTGCTGCGGGGGAATGAGGAAAACCCAGCAGACAGCTTGTTATTGCCCAGTATTTTTGGCCTGTCTCCTGACCAGGTTCTGCTCTTCAAGTTTGATGTGCATGGGGAAAGAAAGCCCACTCAAACAAAATTCACCTGACCTTCCTTTGCAGAGGAAATGAGCTGTTCTGTTGGTCCCTGCCATGGAGTGCTCATATTGGAAAACAGAGGGCTAATATCCTCAATGTTTAGACTCAGAAAGAAAGCCCTCTCAGATGCCAGTTGTTTCTGGTATGTACAGGCAGCACATAGGGACCAAACTAGCGTAACAGCCCTGTCCAAGGATTGCATACCTGTGGGTCTCTGAGCATCCCAGGTTGCCCTGTACAGTCAGCGGGTCCATGTGGTTGGGACCAGGAGGGGCTCCAGGAAGGATGGCAGAAGCCCTGGATAGGTTCAACACAATTGTCCAAAGATGTACATTTTGCATTAGCACTCCTCAGAATTATATTCAAGCAAGTTCAGAGGATCCTGCTAAAGCATTGCTTGGTATTGTCAATGACCATGTAACTGCAGATCTAGCTGGAATGAGAAGCGGGTCCTATACCGATTCTGAAATGGTTTGTCTGCTTGTTTTGATCAGTAAGGCTTGGGAGAGTTGCACACATGCTACAGATAGGCAGGCCAGTTCAGGTGCTCACAGGCACTGAATACTACCTGTGTCAGGCCAGGTTGTGAGCTAGGAGAGCCAGCTGTGCTCAGCAATGCCTGCAGAAATGCCCAGGAGTTGACTCACAGGGCAGAAGTCCTAGCAATATGATGTGTGGAAACTGCAGTGGTTTCAGAGGGATCTAACAAGATCATTTTTTTGGAGCAAAACACATGTGAGGGGATCCATATTCTAAAATAGACAAGTGTATATAAGTCTTACCAATGGATTATAAAGTATTCATCTAGTAATGACAAATTTGAGACCAATATAAAATGATAGATACATGCTGATTTCACTGGGGCAATGTAAATGTGGACATAAACTTCAGCTGAGGTTTGATTTGGTCACATCTGATTATGAGTCACCATTCCCTTGCTCTAGAGACACTAAATTTCTTTTCTGTGCCTCAGGCATAAAGTCACAACTTCTATTTTTTATTCAAAATCAAAAGATATGGTTTTATGCCTAACCTGTCATCACCAAAAGGGGCAGCCCTGTTCCCACCGTCACTGCCAGTCATGCCATTTCAGCACATACTTTGCAGCCCTTGTGCAGCAGGATGCATTTATCTGTCTTTCTGTCTTGAAAAGCAGTCCATGAAGGATCAAAATGAAAGTGGCTTTCCCAAAACAGCTGCTTAATCTTACCTGAGCAGTGAGTACATGGCTGCAAGAACCAAAGAAAGAAAATGAATGCACGGGGGAAGTGGTACTGGGCAGAGGGAAAACAATCTGTCCTTTTACACAGTAAGCCACAGTTTTACCAGGGGGAAGTATGTTAAGAGAGCTGTCCAGTCTTTCCCACAGCAGTCTGCACATAAAGTGTGCAGCATCATGCAGGGTACAATGGATCAAGAGATGGCAGCTCAATAACATAATAAAAATAGTTCATAAGTAGTCAAAACTTTTTTTCAGTATTTGTTAATTTAGATGCTTAGGATATCAATATAGCTGCTGAGCACAGATCTCTCTCTGCTAAAACTCTCACTCCAGAACTTGACCTTAAGGACTGATCAATAAATTGTCTTTGTTCCCAGTGAAAACCTTCTTTCCCTTTTGCTGTCCACCTTCAAATTGCATCATCATGTCTCCCTCATGCTTGTTATTGGTGGAATGTCACTAAGGAAAAATGGATTGCCATTAGCAATTGTTTTCACCTAAGTCAGAGTTAGCTACTCAAATATTCATGCTCTGCATGCATCTAATATTTATGAAGGAAGAATTACTAAGTTGCCCATAGCCATTTCTGAATCTCCCCAAAAAGACAGGGGATCAGGAGAAAAAAAAAAAAAAAAAAAAAAAAAAAAAAAAAAAGATTAATACATTTGAGGCTTGCTGTTCTGCATTGTTTGTGTTGTGTTTCTCTTTGGTGTCAGTGAGACAGAATGAAGACTGATTTATATGCCACAGCTGTAGCAAACAAAAGAAGAAGAGACCAGGGAAATGGCTAGAGGTAAAAATGCCGGTGCAAAGGGCTAAAGGCCTGCACCTGGGTACTGCTTCCCATGCAGTCTACCCCCCTTGGAGCACCTTGTAAAATCAGATTATCTGCTGGACACAGGAGTTCAAACAGCCCTTCAAAAGATTTGTCTTAATAATTGCTGCCTTATCTTAACTTCTGTTTTTTTATCAGCCAAACTGCTGCTGGGAGGCAGATCCTGAGGATAAGGTGCTGTCACTCTTAATTATTATTACCTCTTATAATGAAAACACATTTGTTCATCCTTCTGTGCTCTCAGAAATGGTGTAACTAATGAATGTTTAGTGTTTTATCAATATTTTTAATAACATAAAAGAAACATTATGAGTATGGCCCCACTGTATAAAATGATCATGGATTAAATGGTATTAAATAAAGAGTATACCTGCTTCTCATTTATTTGTATACAAATATAAACAAATTACTCATTAAGAATGAAATACATTTTTATATTCTCAGAAAACCATTCTTTCCTACAAACTGTATTTTGCAGTCAAGATGCTGTGAGGCTATATTCTGTCACAGGAACATGGTTATTAGCAGTAGAAACAGCATGTATATTCTGAAATAAGAGAGGTGATAATGTTATATCTTTGTTTACTTATAATGGGAGAACAGAACAATTCTCTTTGAAAGCACACTAATGAATTTGGCTTGTAGTATTTATCCAAGCAACATCTGACATTTGCATTCCAAACTGTTTTTTCTCATCTTTTGAGAACTAAGATATTAATTACTTGAAAGAAGAGAAAGCATGACTTGGGTTGTACCTGTGGAAGAAAAGACCTGCTTATATTCATCTCTTTGGTCCACTTCTCCTCACTTGAGTCTGACAGTCCCCACTGATGGTAGCTGGGCTTGGACATACCTTTGCCAGCTTGACATTGCATTATACTGAGCCCCAGTGTTTCAGTATTACAGCTTCATCTGATCATGTTATGAGCAAGACACATGTTGTAATTGACCAGAGCTGCACCCTGAACTGGAGAGAAAAGAGAATAATACTAAGTGGACAATTACATAAAACACATACATCAAAGCACTGCATCTTCTCCTACCTCTTGATAGAGTATTAACTTCCCTTTTCTCTACCTCTTCTCTATCCTCTATATTTACACTCATTCATATTCTTTTGACCTTCAGTTAATAAGAGAGCATCATATTATCTTTTTGTTAACCTTTAGGTGGAAATAGGGTGATATCTTTTTATGCTTTTGAGATGGTACATCCACAAAGTATGCAAGGGACTAACAAGATACCTGCTCATTCAGAATCATGCCTGCTCACCACTTGTGCCAGCTAGTCACTGATTAACTGATAGTGAATACCAAATCCATCCCTAGCAGTGGAAGATGATGAGTTTGATTAGACCCTGGCATAATCAGATAATGTCCAAAGGAAAAGGACTTCACATGACAGGCACATAAATGCAATGCTTTTACAACAAGCATTTAGAGGATGACTCTAAGGCTGACAAAATGGAACTGTGAACAGAGCCCAAAGGGCTTGATTTCAGCTCTCCAACCAATGATTTTGGTCAGTGACACACAGATTTTTCTCATTCTCTAGCTGCTCTGTCCCTTCTCTTTGAAAACAAACAAACAAACAACAAAAAAAATAAAATAGAATAAACAACCACCTTTCTGTATGCTTTTATATTTAACTTTTTAAAAGTCTTACCAACAATTTGAGTTGTTTTGTCAGAGCTGAGCCATTGTTTCATGAGTTTCTGTAGAGAAGTATGAGGTGCTGAAGGCTTTCTTACAGTTTTCTACCTGAAATATTATTTCCTGAATAAGCAATCAGCTTCACTTTGGGAGTATTAGGACTATGGCAGCCTTGAGAGAGCTCTTTCTAAAAGTACTTTTAGGTGTTTTGCTGCTTCATTTCAGTGTTCAAAACATTGCTTTGAAAACTGTGATGAGACAGAAGGGACAAAACAAAGTTGAGAAGCTAGGTACTGGTAGTGCCCAAAAGACAGTGTAACAAAGCAAATGATGGTAACCAGTATAATGGTGATGTAAAGTTATTTTCAGCAAGAAATTAATCTGCCTAAGACAGGACTGAGAAAAGAGACAGTATTTCAGTGATTTTGTGTTACCTCCTCCACACAGTTAGGAATCCATATGAAAGTGTCATTGTGCATTTGGTTTGAAGAATATGCACGTGCTATTTCACCCTTTTCTACATCCAAAGGGATCCCTGGTAGAGAGACAACATCCCCCCAGGCTCCTGACAGAGACCCAGGCTTGGCAGCAGCAGCCGCTCCAGCCAGCAGCAGGGCTGGAGGAGGGCCTGGACAGCTGGCTGTAGGGCAGGAGAAGGATGCAGCTTGCAGCCTCTTGCACAGCCAGTGTGCTGCCCCCTCCCCTCGCACAGTGGCGCCCAGGGACTATGTGCAGGTTCCTTCTGGGATTTGGGAAGAGCATGAGGAGGGTGATGGTGACAGAGCCTGCAAAGAAGCAGAATCTGCACCACATTGCTCTCTGCTTCTGTGCAAGGTATTTTGGGGAGTGTCTGGAGAAGAACACTTTGTTGTCCTGCCTCCAGTCCGATACTGAGACTTCTAGGCATGAATTTCCCTAACCCAGTCCTGGGGACAAACCGGGCTCACACAGTGGGGTGGGGAGCTTTCCCCATGTACACACATGAAAGCAAGCAGTGCTACACAGGCTCAGACACCATGCTTGCTTCTGCAGATGTGTACATGGTTCACTGCATTAAATGTTTTTCTAAGGAAAGTGTTTCACAACACACCAGTCTGTATTATTAAAATGAGGAACATGGGCTATGAAACGCCTTTTCCTTTTAAACACTCATTCTATAATTACCATGCCCTCTCCCTGCTGGAGGGAGTTTGTCTGTGGGTGTTGTGTAATGGTTATTAGTTGCACACCTACAAACAGCAAAGACAGGCAGTTCTTTTCAGTTCTGTCTAGGCTCTCCACCACACCTCCCATGTTACCAACACTACTGATTCAGGCTTGTTTAATTTGTTTCTTTGTTCAACTTTTAACAAGTAAACTGGTGTCCTGCAAAACACAATGAGTTATCAGCTGATCTACACTAGCTGTGGCAATCCCTCACACCTGTGTTGTCAGATTAACATTGATAAGGAGCCACATAAGTCTTGCACAGAAGTGGTCCTAGTGAAGCCCATGGATTTCCTTGATCTTTCTTCACACTTTAGCATTATGTGAAAACCTTTTGCTTTAGAACTGAGTAATTATACTCCCAGTGGCAACAGTCTTTCTTGAAGGACACATCAATGCCTGTCTGCTGCTTACTGAAGCAGGCAAAATATATGTGACCAAAAAAAAAAAAAAAAAAAAAAAAAAAAAAAAAATTAGTACAATGACCTGGATAGCCTAAACTCCTTTCTTCATTACTCTTAAGAGGGACATGCCTCAAGATCTCTACACCAGATAGAAACAAAAGTATCTTTGAAGACAGGTTACTAATAGGCTGACAGTTCCAGGGGTGCATCAGAAAAGAACATCTCATACAGTGATACAGCCTGTATCTGAAATCTGTATACACAAATAGGGACATTTCTGCTTGTTTCTCTTGACCCTCTGTATCAGTGGATTGAAACAGAAAGCTGGAACTAATCTGACAGTCATAGGTTATCTGCCTAACTTCCAATGGCAAAAGGAATGCACCTCAACAGCTGCACTTCACGATTGCTTCTTCCTTCAGTTTGCAATTATTTTTCTGAGAACACTGGCAAATATAGCCTTTGTCTGTGTACCAGTTCACTTGTTTGTTTGTTTGTGTTGAGTTGTTGCATTTATATATCCAATTCTTAAAAAAAAAAAAAAAAAAAAAAAGAAAAAGAAAAAATCCTGTCCTTACTGATAGTTGGTTAGCTTGCAAAATGCTTAGATGAAAAATGCTAAACAAGTACGAAATCTGATTACTTTTAGGACTGAAGCAGCAGTGACATTCTACATGCTGCTGGTATGTTATGCTTTTGCAGTTCTGATAAAAAGAGACTTCATCTACAGCCAAATATAGCCAGACACAGTATAATCTTCAATTGCGCAGTGTTGCAATATGCAGAATATAATAGATGGCAACTTTCCACAGGGAGGATCAACTGTTTCAGCTTCCTGGTAAATCTGCATTTGACCTGTGTTTCTGTGAGACTAATACATTTTAATGACATTTGTAGCAGAAATTGCTTGTTCCTTCACTTTCTTAATCTCTGAAACTTTTGAGGGACCTTTCAAGCATGGAAGATTTCTGTAAGACAAGAGAACGTGCATGAAAAGGAACAGGCTTTTGAAATCTAATCGTCTCCAGCTTAAAACAGAGGTAGTACCAGGCTGTTGACAGTAGGTCTCTGAAGACTTTCAATATACTTTTTATTCAATGGCTCTGGCACCACATAGGAAATTAATTCAGCGACAATATTTTCATTAGATTATAGCCCAAGTTCTCAATCTTAGGCACATTTGTATGCATGTAATACATTCTAATTACTTGTAAAGAATAAGTCTGTGTGCTGGTTGGTTTATTGAATATATTAAATTAATGAATAAATAAATTTGTCTCCATACTGGAATGCCACTCGAAGTCAAAGCTTGCTGCAGAAGGAACCAGAAATGCATTCCTTTGTGGTTTTGGTAAATTATATGGTATGTATTGTAGGTGGACTGTTTGGTTTCTCACAAGAGTGATGACTGGAAAAACAAAACAAAAAAAAAGAAAAAAACAAAAAAAAACATCTTTTTTCTTTTTCTTTTTTTCCCCCCTAAAAGACAGAAGTCAACTGTATGAAGAGCTTTTTTCTTTTTGCTTTTTCTTTCTCTCTCTCTCTCTTTTTTTTTGGGGGGGGGGGAGGGTGGGGAGGAGTGGAGAGAAAAGTAGGGGTAAATGAGAGCTCATTATAAAGTTAGTCAGGAGTGTTATTCTTTCTGCCTGAGCTCAGCACCTCACATGGTTTTGCTATGATAGAACTCTCAGAATGTTGACTTACTCTTCTACTTTCACTTACTTCTGAGTTATGCAGAGTAGAATAGAAACAACATAGACAAAATTAAATTGTGAAAATGGTGATTAAAATTGGCAGGTTTTAATATTATGTAGTTTCTGCCCATACTGTGCACTTTTCTGTTTATTATGTCATATTTCATTTAAAAAAAAAAAAAAGAGAGAGAGAGAGAGAGAGAAAATGTTTTTTGCCTAAGAAAAGACATTAGAAAGGACATTTTTTTCTGAAAAGTTGGAAAATTCACTGTTTTTGAAAAGAGCTGTTGAATTTTCACAGCACAAATGAAAAGTTTCTCTGTTCCCTCAAATTCAGAACTTTCAGAAAAGGTCTGAAAAAAAAAACAGAAAAAGTCTTATCTTCCCACCTTCTCCAGTGGTTTGTTTAGTAATGTGTTTCCTACTGTTTTCTTTTCATAGAATTATTTTATTCTCTGGCCCATAAGAGAAAAAAATGCAGGTCTTAGCATGCAAGAAAACTGATGTGGTATTCTGGCATTAACACCAGCTCTGTTCCCTGGAGCACTCACTCTCAGAGTGCTTTCCTTTACAGGGAAATACTCTTTGTTTCTCAGAACCATTGCGTCCCCTTCAAGAGTCCAATTTTCTGATGAAGTGTCTTCCAAACTCCAAAATGCTGCTTCTTCAGGTATCTTCCTGGTGGTGGGATCCTGTGACATCAAGAACAATGTCTTCAAAAGTGCTTACAGTGAACATGGAAAAGAACACCAACGATTTTATACAGAAATAAAATAATAATAATTAATTTTGTCCCTCAAAGAAAATGGAGGTGAGTTCCCAAGGGCCTATGGTGCTGGAAAACTGTTATATGAGACAAGGGGCTTTATCATAAGACTGAGACACAGAGAGAATGAAGATTTCTCTTCCAGACTGCTGAAATAAAATCAGTGGAACAAGAGGATGGTTGTGTGTGTGTGTGTGTGTTGTTTGGGCTGCAATGCTTTGTTGAAGATCTTCACCCATGTGAAAATACATAACCCCTGTCAACCTGCCAAGTGAAACTTTGGGTGATCGGCTGCCTAAATGCTGGTAGCACAGGATAAAGCTGCCTTTGGCTACTTGCAATTACACGCCCAATTCTTTTAAGACTTCTGAATATTCGGGAAAGGAGAATATGCAGAACTTGTTTGTTTACATCAGATTGTGCTGTGTTTTCAGGTTTCTCAACTGCCTTTGGAGCATGTGAGTACAGCCCTAGCCCTTCCCCTTCCACATACCTGGCAACTTTGTCAATACAATAAATGAATCCTCTACAAAAGAAGGAAGTCATGTCAGGCTGATATTGTACAGGGTTTCGTCATTTCAACAAAGTGGGAACTGGAGCAGAGACAGGCATTAAACAGCAAATGCTTTGCAAAGCAAAGTGTCAGATACTGGTACTGCAGTGATGATTCAGGCAGCCCCAGGGGACATTACTTACGTGTGTGCTGGGATGGGTTGAGGAAAGTGTCGTAACTAAGGGCAGATTTTAGTCTTTAATCTTTCAGGTACTGCTGGAAGCATGGCTAAGCACTGCTGAGTTTGGGTGCTGGGTAGAATGGATGGCAGTGAGCTCAGTGACTCCACTGAGACAGGATGGATATCACCAGGGTTTGCAAGGCCCTTGGCTGTCTGTTGCACAGCAGTTCTACAGCCAGGCTCATCAGCAGCCTAAGTACACTACAAGCATTATTAGGAAGTTTTGGCAGGATGTTCTAAACATCTCACTTTCTTCAGAACTGAAATATTTTTCATGGATCTGGAAGCTTTCAGAATGGCCTGCCTGTGCAAGTATCTTTTTTCCATAGATGATTGTGAGGTATTTTGAATGAGGAACTTACTGAAATTGACAGCTTAGTTG
Organism: Heteronetta atricapilla; assembly: GCA_011075105.1. Taxonomy (NCBI): domain Eukaryota; kingdom Metazoa; phylum Chordata; class Aves; order Anseriformes; family Anatidae; genus Heteronetta; species Heteronetta atricapilla. The sequence goes on from CM021747.1 coordinate 11,105,079, forward strand.
CTTTGAATTTCTGTACGGCTTTCTGTTCTGTACCAGGGTGATGCTGAGCCTGCCCTAATTAGCCCAAAGTATCTGTAGGTACAAAAAACACAAATTCATTCTCATGATACCTGGCTTACCTCTACGTAGACCTGCTGCAAAGACATGTCCCCGAGGAGCATCTCAGTAAATTTCTGGACTTTAATTTCCATGTTTGAACTATTATTCAAGCTTGTACACCAAATCAATTATCAGTTTCATCAGTTTCCAGCTTCCATTAAAGAACAGTGTACCTTTTTCTTTTCTAATCTTCTCAAAAGACACAGTAGTGTTCAGGTGATTAAAAGGACATACTGAAGAGCCAGGCCATTAAAGCCTACCTCCAGATGTCCAGGATTTAACAGCTTAGAACTGTTATGCCTTTTGACAAACACATCCAGAGCCCCCAGTCCTTGTTTTTACTGGAAACTCTTTTTCCTTGTTATTTTACTTGTACAAATGAGACTACCCACTCAGGAAGAAACCATTCTGAGGGGGTAAAGAAGACTGTGCTGCTCCTGGTAGCAATGCCAGTGAAGCTGTTACCTCGATTATCTGTCAGATATGAGTTTCCAAAAGCTGGAGCTGGCATATGCAAGCCTGAAATATTTGTGTTTCAGTACCAAAAGCAACAATTACACCACAGGAAGAAAAACAAACCTCTGCAGACTAAGTAGATGAAAACGAACAAGTTTAATCAAAGCAATTGTATAATATTTTATCAATCAACATTATTTTGCTTTGCCAAACTTTACATTATAACACTAGAAGAAAATGGAGTTTTTATTTCAGTGAAAATCTGGTAACCAGGAATGAAAAGTCAATTTTCCAAAGGGTGGAAAAAAAAGTCTAAAAATGATTAGTTTTGAAGCAAGTGCATAAATGACTGGTTAAAGCTTTTACTAATGCAAGTACAATGGCAACATTAGAATTCAATTGTTCAATTGGATGGGACCTAGAAAAACCACCAAGTCCAACTGCCTGACCACTTTAGGGCTAACCAAAAGTTAAAGCATATTATTGAGGGCATTGTCCAAATACCTCAAATACTGACAGGAATGGGGCATCAACCACCTCTCTGAGAAGCTTGTTTCAGTGTTTAACCACCTCCAGTGTAAAGAATTTTTTCCTAACATCCAGTCTGAACCTCCCTTGGCACAGCTTTGTGCTGTTCCCCCACATCCTGCCATCAGTTATCAGGGAGCAGAGACAGGCACCTCCCTGTGCACTTCCCCTTCTCAGGGAGTTGTAGACAGCAATGAGGTCGCCTCTCAGACTTCTTTTCTCCAGATGAGACAAACTGAGTGTCCTCAGACTCTCCTCACATGACATGTCTTCCAGCCATTTTACCAGCTTTGTTGCTCTTCTCTGGATGCATTCAAGTATCTTAATATATATATATATATATATATATTAATAGATTGTGAAGCCAGAACTATACATAATATTCAAAGCAAGGCTGTATCTACATTAGACATAGCAGGAGAATCACCTCATTTGACCACCTGGCTGTTCTCTATTTGATGTACTCCAAAAAGCAATCCAAAATTGGTATTTTAAATTAATTTGAAATTAAATAAAACATTTACCTGAAAAGACGTTTCTAGGTAATCATTATTTTACTTTTTCTGAAGTAAAATCAAGAACATTGGTCTGAATAAAACCAAATTTTCCCAAAAATATCCTCACAGAAATACAATATTTTCCTTAAACCTGTCTTGATTTTTCTCTTTCCTTACTCATAACCATATAAAAAACAGTCTTCTTGCTTCACTCTGACAACCTAATGATTCCTTACACCTTATTTTCTCCTAAATAAAATATATCCAAGTTTTATTTTGCAATATCAAAGTCTGACCTAGATCCTTATCTGGGGCAGAATGGAGTCTGAAGATCGCATACAGCTTCTCACTAAATAATGAGAGGCAGCTTTTCCTTATTGATTTGGGTATCCAGGCTCTGCTAGTGACATCCTGATACAGCAGTGGTAGTTCCTGAAACAACGTGCAGGTGGCATTCTCAGCTTGGCTTTCCATTGTCCCCAGGTGTGAAGGTCCAGGCAGTTTTAGGCAGTTACATCTGTGTTGCATAGGAGCTGAGCATGGGAACTGCCCATCCCATGTCCATACGGCGGTTTCTGCTCCCAGGAATTGAAGCCAGAGCAGAATCAAAAAGTGAGCAGAGTCACAGAGCCCTACATGAACAGGACAGTGACTTAAAACAGACCATAAAAATAGGAACTATGAATAACCCACTTAATACACTATAAAAGAAACTCTGAATGACATGCAAGTATTTACAACACCATTGCATACCAAGGTTAGAAAGAAGTAGAGAAAAAACTTTTAGCATGTTCTCCCTATGATTTTGTAAGGAGCTAAGTTCTGCAACAACTTTCAGAGAAGTAGTCTTTGTTCACAACATGAAGTGCTGCCATCAGAGAAGGCATTTAAAGGCACTACATTTGGGGGAATAGAATTTATTTTCAGTAAAGTGGTCAAAGAGCATAGCTGGTTATTCCAATCAGATAGAAAAGGCAGGGAAATGTTTAATGAATGAAAAAGATTCTTTTGTTGAAAATAAGTTTATATTTAAGGACTGTAGGGGTGGCTAGGGGAAAAAAAATGGAAGAACCAATTTTTAAAAAAAGAACATATTTTATCCTCCATAGCTGGCATGCCTGTGATATAATCAGTCTTATATTTTTAAAAATCTAAGGGTATTTATGGTGTTTCTTTTCCAATTTTGTGTGAAAATCAAATAGTCCACCCCTCTGTACTTAAGTCTTCACATCATTTGTCCTCCAGATTTGTTATCACTGCTAAGAGCATGAAAAATGACACATAAAGGAAAACACAAGTTTAAGTGATAAGCATTGTTACTGAGGTGTGCAAAGTTCACTAGCACATCCTGTCTGACAGCAGCAAACTTAGAAGAACCTGGCTTTGAATGACGCAGAATACAGTTGATTATGAATCTAGGATACATACTGTGATCAATGAAAATAAAAGTGATCTGTCCCACCTGACATAAAATATATGCACAGTCTATGCACATGGGTATAGAGTATGAAACAGTTTTCTAGGTAAGGCGTATTTGATAAAAGTGCCCCATGTGCTCCACCTGTAGGACGTCATGAAATCAACATTGCCATAGTTATGCAGCATGCACAAGAAAGTGCCTGTAGTGGAGGAACAGACAGCATGCTCAAGGAACAGGAAGCATTAAGAGCAAAACCTGCCATGTCTGCCTGAAAGAAAACCTTCCTACTGTTTTTGTCAAATGCCAAAGTCACATGCTATATGGCAAGAAGCTGCAGCTTGCAGACTGGCATTGGCACAGAAGATCACAGAGTCACAGAATGGTTAAGGTTGGAATGGACCTCTGGAAGTCATCTGGCTCAACACTTGTGCTCAAGCAGGGCCACCTGAAGCAGATTGCCCAGGACAATGTCTAGGCAGCTTTTGAAGATCTCCAAGGAAGGATACTCTACAACCTCTCTGTTCTAGTGCTCTGTCACTCACACAGTAAATCAGCACTTCCTGATGTTCAGATGGACTTTCCTGTGTTCCAGTTTGTGCCCATTGCCTCGTCCTGGCTCTGGGCACCTCTGAAAAGAGCCTGGTTCTGTCCCTTTGCACACTCCCTTCAAGTATTTATGGACATCAGCAAGATCCTCCCTGAGCCTAGTCTTCTCTGGGCTGAACAGGCCCAACTCCTCCAGCCTCTTCTCACAGGAGAGGTGCTCCAGCCCTTTGGTGACCTTGGTGGCCCTCTGCTGAACTTCTTCAGTATGTCCACATCTCTCTTGTACTGGGAGGCCCAGAACTGGACACAGCACTCCAAGTGTGGCCTCACCAATGCTGTGTAGAGCGGAAGGATCATTTCCCTGAACCTGCTGGTGATAATTTGCTCAATGAAGCTGAGAATACCATTAGCCTTCTTAGCAGCAAGAGCGCGTGTTCAGCTTGGAGTCCTAGGTCATTTTCTGCCAAGCTGCTTTCCATCTGGTTTCACCCAACACGCTCTGGTGCCTGGGGCTGCTCTTCTCCAGAAGCAGGACTCTATATTTCTTCTTGTTAAATTTCATGAGAACTTTTTGTCAGCCCACCTCTGGATGGCTGTGTAGGCCTCTGGTGAGTTAGTTACTCCTCTCAGCCACAGCTTTTTTTGCATTTCAGAGCAAAATTTTCTCAAGGATTAACTGTTCTTGAACAATTTTTCCAATATATGAGGTATACATATTTTTTTTTTCTTCCCAATTAGAAACACAGGTCTTTCTTATACAAACACTGTGGCCTGCAAAAGGAAAATATTGTTCTCCAGTTACATCTTCAGCAAAACTTTGGTCCATTTCTAAGGGTGCTGATGGAATACAGAGTTCTGTTCCACAGGGCAACCTCCTCTCCATCACTTCGGCCCTGCAGAGCAAATATCTTTGGTACATTGGTACATTGCTACTCTTGCAAGGTTTGGCTTTTGTGTGAGTTGATTTTCCAGAAAATTAGCTTGGAAGAGTTAAGGGCAAGTCCTTTATTTTGTGGTGCAGGGATAAGAAAGAATATTTGTATCATCAGACAGGCTCCATCTCAAGTAAGCGTGGTCTCTCCAGTCAAGACTCACTGAAGTAACCAAAGGAGGAGCAACAATAGATGAATTCACAGGGAAGGGTTTTTTTTTGTTTCTTTGGTTTTTTTTTTTTTTTCAACACAGAACAAAATTTAGAGAGCCAAACTGGTACTAGAGAAATCACTGCTGGACTGAACTAACTCACTTTCATATGATGACTTCTGTTTTTAATATTTTCAGCCTGTAAAAAAAATAAAAATAATATATTAAAAAAAACTTTAGCAAATATCCTTTACCATTCCTTAGTGGCTATTTCCCTTTCTTTCTCACACTGTTTTTTTGGCTTTCCTTTGATATGTCTCCTGGGAGAAAGGTATTATTGACCAGCTCTTCTCACCACTTACAGCACGTAGTTCAGCATCTTATTGATCTAACAAGTCTGTCACCCTGATTAATGCTGGAAAACTCTTAATTCAGGCAAATGCTTCTTGCAGGCAATTTTAGACAGTAACTCTTGACTCTTTCATACAGGAAGCAAAGAGTTTGTACTTGGATATTCTGTGTGTGTGTGTGTGCGCACCAGAGACCTTGTCCTTTTCTAAGGAATCAACAGCCATAACAAAACAGGTCCCAAATCCACAGTCAATGCTAGTAATACTGTGGCAAGAAAATAACTGATCTTTCTGGCCTCTTTGTTTAAAAGACTCACATTGTTATTTGTGGTGGCAGGTGAAGTCAACTCCCAGACTAGCAATCTGGTCTGGAACAGGAATTCTTAAGTGCAGTCCTGCTTCCAAAGGGTAGTAGGCTTCAAAAAATTAATTTCATTACTTTTCAATATGTGCTACTTATCAATTGTTCCTCCTGACAGACTACAGATTCTGGGGTCTGAATCTTTCCCAGCTCTTTTCCTAGTCTGCTCCAAATCCCAGCTTGCTTACTATTTTTTCCTATAGTTAATAGGTTATTCCCTATGCACTGTTCTCATGGCACTTCTCAGATCTGGCCTTAATGGACTCTCTTAATTTCTACTATTCCTATTTCCAAGTAAGGTAGTGCCTATCTTGTTTTGGTTTATTATATTATATTATATTATATTATATTATATTATATTATATCATTTACACCTGGATTTTGCAACAGACTTTTGTCCCTCAACTTGTGCTTCTAAAAATGTATATAAACATTTGAACGAATTTCTATCATTTTTTTTTTTTTTAATAATTAGCCACCAGTGAGCTGATATGGATATCTAAATTTTATTTTGTAATTTGATGTCTTGTTGATGAGGGTATCATGAACACACCAAAGCAAATGCAGGTAAGCCTGGATCTTGTTCAAACATCCAAAAAAGTGTGTCTCCAAGATAACTCATCGTGGGGACATCAGATTCATGCCCCAAAAAGGATGTTCTGACTTGCTGTGTAATCTAATCTGTCCCTTAAGTTCTCAATATACTTAGCAACATCTGATGAATTTGTTCATATTAATATTGCAATGTTGTTGGTTAAAAAGTAGCCCTGGGCTTATATTACCCCTGTTGGAGTCCCACTGTCAAAGAGTGGATTCCAAAACTCTACCCCTGATCAGACCACATCAGTGCTATGTTTTTCACACAACCCATACACTACTGCATTAGTTTTGTATCTCAGGTCAGAAATGTAGGTGTGTGTACCACATAGGATGGTTGATTGTCACGGTTCCAGAATCCATTGTATTGTCTATTAATCAGTCAATATACATCTGCCTGTGATAACTCCATAAACACAGTTCTGATGAAAACAGCTGTTGTTCAATCATATCAAGCACATCATACTCACTCTGAGCATACTGAGTCACTCAGAGCCATGAGCAGAATTTCAACGTTTCAGTTGCACAGCTCACAAATTCAATACACAAAACTACACAATTTCAATGTGTACTCAGTTTCTATGAGTAAAATCGGGAAGGTGAGGGATGTCCATTTTAAATGTCCGTACTCATTGTACAAGTTCCTACCTACCTATTTTTATTTTCTGTTGTCCTGCAGTGTTCGTGATCTATTTTCTGCTGTAACTAAGTCTGGAAAATTTAGATTTATTTATTCTAAACAGGTACAGAAAGAAACTGGTGTAAAGAAAAAACTTAACACACACTACTTGCCCAACATCTTCATGTGTACTAACAAATGGACAAATTTTTCAACTACCTAAGTAGGTAGATGCCAGTTGAAACTTTTTGTTTCCTCCAAACTTTCAATCATTAAAATAGGACAAAGTGTATCAAAATCTGAGAAGAGACAGGTTGCTTATGTGGATGTCAGGAATACTTTTAGCTATAATTAACCCAGCAAGCCCTTTTTGAAAACAGGTAAAATATTTGTTAATCTCCAGACCATAGCTATCATAATTCTTAACGTGTTTCTTGCCAAAGTCTTTATATATTACAGAATGTGTAGCAGTAGGTTAAATTATTATACCTGCCAATGGCATAGCTTTTGCTCTTGGATGGTGCCAGTGGAGTTCCTACAGCCATGCTAATGTGCTGACTCATCAGGCTGTGGTTGTACTCAGGAGTCCCGTATGCTTTGAAACCATTTAGGACTTCATTCTCCAGGCCAGAATGAAACTGTGTATGTCACTGTAGTGGGTTTATGTGGCAAGGTTTTTGTAGCAGGGGGCAGTAGGGGTGACTTTGAGAAGAATCTAGAAGCTGCCCCATGTTAGATAAGGGCCCCACTGCTGACCAGAGCCTATGGTCCCCTGCAACCAAAACCTTGCCACATAAGCCCACTACAGTCACACAGAACAGGCTGTTCCAGAGAGCTACATAAGCTGATATCTCACTTTCCAAGAATATACCAGACATCCACATGACATCTCTGTTGCCGTCAGGGAGCTTTGAATCTGAGTCCTGCACATTACCAGTACTGTTCTACTATGACAGCAAGAATACTTCAATTTTAAGCATCCAGCTAGTGTTTAAACTGCTGTGTGAATATTCTCCCCCAAAACTTGCATTTGCAAATATGAAACTTTTTTATTCCATCTCTTTGATTCATTATCAGTTTGCCTGCCTAGGTCACCTGTGGATGTGCCTGTCAGCAGTGGCTGTGGCTCTGCTGACAGGAAATATTTTTCCTCCTGTGCAGGAAATATTTTCCTTTCTTATAATACTTCCATGGACTAATTTTTTCCTCCCTGGATTCTGGTGAAACTGAATGGCTTTCAGTCAGCTTTCAGTATCACTAATGTTTGATTTCAGTGCAAGGCTAGGGGAGGGATAACATTATTCAGACAGTGAGTGACCCCACGCTAGTAAGAGATTAGTCCTTGAAAAAAATTATATGCTCAGTGCTTCATGGAAAACAAGTTACACACACAAAACACATTTTAAAGCCTCCCCTCACCTCTTGCCTCTCACAGAATCCTCAGAGCAGAACCATAACAGAAAACTGTTAAGGGAAAAAAAAAAAAAAATCCTATGGTCTGAGATGTTCCTTTTTCTGTTTTCTACATGAACAAATATGCAGTGTGAGCTGATTAGGCACAAAGGCACTTTTCTCTGAGTCTAGCTATCTTCTGTACATCAGGGGTGACACTGAATTTTTCAGTTTGCCCTGTCAGCTCAGTTATTCATACAAAGTTATTCAAATACAAAATATTTCATATTTGGTTGCTCTACCAGTGTTGTCTGGTATCATCAAAGTCTATATGATTTTTAATGTTCTCACAACCCAAAAGCTGTAAGGAATATAATGGGAAGGATGAGCAGTGAATTTCAGGGAAATGAGTTAGACACACTATTTTAATTGATATACAGTAGAATTTTGGCACTTAGATCCTAGAAGCCCTCTGGAAATCCTAAGTGAGGCCAGGGGGTGATCCACCATCTCAGCACCACGCTTAGTAGTTTTATCCTCAAACAATTTTAGTTAGGGACACTCCCAACATCTATCTCACAAATTACATATGGAGTCACATCCCCTGCAGCACTGGTAAGATATTGTATCATGCATCTTTTCCAGCTTATGACTGGAAAAGATAAGATCTGAAAAGAATTTGGTGGTGAGGTAGGTGATGAAATTCTGCTGCTATGTTAGAATATTTCAGGAAAGAATTGTTGAGTCCTGAATATATATTCGATTTCTACAGGCTTCTAGGTGCTTTTGCAGAGGGACTACAAGTGTTCATATGCAGATAGACCACCCTAACTATCAATAATCCAATGACATCCAAAACTCAGGAAATGCATTATTACAAAATCGTAAATGGACTAAGAGTCATTTAACATTATATGCAAGAGAATTTGAGATTGGTTATGTTGGGAAAGTAAAAAAAAAAATATATATATATATATATATATATATCTCAAGTTTTACTTCTGTGTGTATAGGTAAACACAACTCAGATCAGCCCTTTACTGCAAGGGGCTGCACCTGGGCAATCCTGGACAAGACTACGGACTAGGAGAAGAACTCGTTGAAAGAAGCTCTTCAGTGAAGGACTTGGTGGTTCTGGTTGATGAA
>CM021747.1:11114182-11130116 GCA_011075105.1 Heteronetta atricapilla
AAAAAAAAAAAAAAAGAAAAAAAGTTTATGTTTTGCTAGGAGTCCATAGAAATGTGAGTTTGTTGTTCTTCTGGGTTCCACCAGCAGCAGATACATTTTTTTAGCTGCGTAGTGACCATATTTCCAGTTCCATACACAGAAACATTTCTGTCTCCTGGATGAGTCCAAGTGAGAATTCACTGCTCACAGAGATATAGGAAAATAGCACTCTGACTGAGCTGGGATCAGAAAGCAAGTCCAGTATCTTGCATAGATACCAACTGCCCTCTGCTTCTGATCAGCTTAATGTAGTCATTAAGGGCAATCCAACAGGCTTTGGAGCAAGCTGAACACTACCAGCTGATTCTGGTTTCCTTTACCTGCCAGTCCAAAGTATTTTGTGTCAGTAAAGGCTACACAATGAGGTGGATCCAGATGCTTCATCCAGATGATACATAAAATTCAGGAAATTCAAGAACACATCTGGTTACTAAAAAACAGCCATAAAAACTGAATTTCTTATCAATAAATTAAATATATATACATATCATTTTTTTCCTAGGTTGATGTAAAGGTGGACTGGTACAGGTAGCTTCAAGATCATTGATATTAGAGTCACTCACTTCCCACATTGCAGACTGAAACCTGAATGGATACTATGAACCCTGGTCCTGCTATTGCCACTTCTAAAGTAATGCAGTGATAAAACTTAAATTAGAAGAGAGTAATGTCTTCTGAACTCGCCGGCTGGGCAGGACTTTAGTGCTCTTGCCTGATTATCAAGAATTTCAATAGAAACATTGTCTTATATTTTGATATAATAGATCCAGAGGAAAATTTCAGCAGTCTGTACTGCCCTGTCAGTGAGATGAGAACTGCGCCCAGTTCATCCTGCTGTTAGCTCTGTTACCCACTACCACAGGGATATCAGAAAGTCAGGCTGTGCTCCTGTTCTTCCTGAGTGCCTCCCTGCATGGTACTAGCCATTTAAGTGGTCAGTGTAAAGTTGTGCTTGTGATCTGTGGGAACAGCACAAAGAAGCAGCATTTGGGGCAGGATGGTTCATCCATGTCCTGAACACTTCTGATGCAGGGAGCAAAGTGCAGATTTTGCCAATGTGTTAAAAACAATTTAGAAAGAGACAGGTGAAAACAGTTGCTGTATACAGCAGAGCTTTCCCTTTGGGATGGAGGGATGGGAGAGCAGGTCCCAGCAGAGAAGTGTGACCACCACCTTGTCACTCCATGTAGAAAGCCCTAGCTGGCATATCCAGAGTAACTGCTGAGCTCTGGGGTGTCTGAAACTAAGCAGTCTTTGATCTCATTCATCACACAGCTCCAACAGCAACCACCCAGCAATGTGCTGCTTACCTGCTGCTCAGGAATGTGGTATAGTACATGGAAAATACATTGTGAACATGGTGGTAAATTCTGGGTTATATCAACAGGCAGGAAAGGGCGGTTAATATATTTTTCTATATTGAATGTGCAGTATAGATTATTTTTTATCAGACTGCTAAAATAATTACTACTGGAAACATTGAAGTCAAATACCTCATGGATATCTAGACATTTGAAATACCAACAGTTCATTGTGCTTCCATTTGTGACATGAAAAAGGTACGTAATGACTGTACCTCTCTGAGCTGTCATGCTGCTGCTTCTTACCTGTACAACAGAGCTTACAATAAAATTACCACTGGAGGGAAATACCATAAATCTTTTTGCCTGCTGTTCTGCTCACCTAGAATCATTAAGGTTGAAATCAAGATCATCTGGTTCAACCACCACTCTACTACCAATGTCACCCACAAAGCCATATCCCTAAGCACCAGGTCCAACCTACTTGCACAGCCAGTCTTGTATCTCAATGACGCAGCCTGTTCCTGGGTAGAAAAGTTTAAGACATGGGCAATAACTAGGGAACAAAGCTCACAAAAAAAATAGCTAACATGCAAAAATAAGGAATGCAAAATACACTCATTTTCAAAATAGAACTCATTGAAAGAAGCTCTTCAGTGAAGGACTTGGTGGTTCTGGTCGATGAAAAGCTTGACATGAGCCAGCAGTGCACGCATGCAGGCCAGAAGACCAACTGCATCCTGGGCTGCATCAAGAGAGGAGTGGCCAGCAGGTCGAGGGAGGGGATTGTCCCTCTCTACTCTGCCCTTGTGAGACCCCACTTGGAGTACTGTATCCAGGTCTGGGGTCCCCAGCACAAGAAGGAATTTCATCTGTTAGAACAGGTCCAGCAGAGGGCCACAAAGATGATCAGAGCACTGGAGCACCTCTCCTATGAAGAAAGGCTGAAAGAGCTGGGGCTGTTCAGCCTAAAGAAGAGAAGGTTCCAGGGTGACCTTACTGCAGCTTTTCAGTACTTAAAGGGCACTTAAAGATGGACAGCAACTTTTTGCTTTGTCAGATAATGACAGGACAAGGGGGAATGGTTTAAACTAAAAGAGGGGAGATTTAGATTACAGGTTAGGTGGAAATTCTTCACTCAGAGGGTGGTGAGGCACTGGAACAGGTTGCCCAGAGAATGTGGGGATGCCCCATCCCTGGAGGTGTTCAAGACCTGTTTGGATGAGGCCCTGAGCAACCTGATCTAGTGGGTTGTGTTCATCCCCCTATGGCAGGGATGATCTTTAAGATCCCTTTAAGACTCCCTATATGATATTTTAGGTCCCTTCGAACCCGAGCCATTCTATGATTCTATGAACTCAGGGTAGACAGACAAATGTAGGACATAACTAGAAGTGAGTAAACATGCAATGACTTGAAAAACATTTGTTAGTTCTTGGCTTCAGCCATACTTACTTCTGTACCTGTAAAATCTATTCCACAAGCTCTGTACTTGTTTATATCCCAAACAAGATTATTTTACACACAACTATATTTTATTTGCAGTGAGGGGAACACCTTGGTTTGTTTTATGTCCACATGCTTATTTAATTGGACTTCTGATTATTTAATGACACTGTTGTAGAGGTAGCTTTTATGAGGCACAAAAGAAAATTTAATGAAAATTATTCACAAACCCAACTTCTGACTAGTAAAACCAAGAGTTTAATGTAAGAGGCAAAGTCCCCATCTGGTACTTCTCTTTGAAAAGAACAGCCCATATGAAGGATTTATAGTGGCATTACAATGCTTGATGTCAAATAATCTAGCCAGAGGAACAATATTGCCCTAAAGAGAGCCATCGGGCCCTGTGTGACATGGGTATTTGAAAGGATTAACTACACTTAAATCAATATGGGCAATGAAAACAGAAATAACCAATCTCTTAGCTGCTCAATTATTTAAGAGTGTCTTTATTCCCCACAGAATGGAATTAAACGCTTGTTTTAGAAGACTGACAATTAAATCCATTTCTTTAATGTCAAGATAAGGACATAGGATCCTTGACTGCAGTAGCGAATGAAGGAGTGACATTTCACAAAGCAAAATGTTCCAAAGGAATTGTTGGAGAACATTATAGGCGATGGCTTTGCTGTGCAGTAGAATTCACAGATAATCATGGTTTTGTCACACACCTCCTGCTCTCAAGAAACACCACATCTGCTTCCAAAGTTGTGCCTGTGCACCACTGCCACTGGCATCTCTGACTGTCATTGTCAGGCCTTGGTCTACTGTTCTGGCAGAGTCAGGGCCTGGGGGACAGCAGCGGATACCCCACACAGCACCTGCCAAGGCTGAGACCTTTGCAACATGCAGCCACTGTTCCTGTCACCAAACAGGCAGTACACAGTCATTAAGGTCTTAACAAAAGACCACATCCAGGTACAGCTTCTTAGCTGTCCATTTCCCTTCCTACTGCTATGTTTTAAGAGTATAAAATGCAAGCATTAAAATTTACAGAATATTAGTAACTGCTATCTCAGCTGATAATATAAAAGTAAGTTCATTTTTTTGAAATGGGCTGACAGTTTTCCAGTTATTGGAGTTTTGTGAAAGTTTGTTTGACTTATTCCATCTTTTTTAAAGTGTTTGTCCCTCCCCCCCCCCCTCCCCCTTAAGACAATGTTTGACAAAGCAAACACTCTGGCCCTTTATAATGATACTATTTCTGAAGTGTTTGTTCATTTTAAATGCAATGAAGAAATTCCTGGTGTGTAGAATTTTAATAAGAAATTCTATTTTCAAATAATAACAAAGCATTAACAGAAGCAGGATGTAGGCACTATTGCATCATATTGCAAATATCCAGCAACAGGAAAATATCAGATGCCTGCATGGCTTCTCTTTGAGTTCCTGACAAGCAAATCTGGAAGATTTTCTTAAACTGAGACAACTCAATGCACCAAGTATTCATGGAAAAATAAAAGTTCCAGTTGCAGTTGACCATCATGAATTTCTGTTTTCAAAGGCTTCTGTGAGTTACAAGACTGTCAAAATGGCTGATTCTTGAGTTTTGGCTACTCCACAACACGGCAAATGAATGCAGAAGCCCTTTTCTCTGGGTTCTAACTGGTGTGTGAAAGTCTTTCTCAATTAGTCACTTGAATCTGCCATATTGGCTTCTTGCTGCTGTTGAGCTCCAAGTCACTACAGACAAGATCTTCCCAGATCTTTCATCCCTATTTTACATTTTATATTTGGTCCATTAAAACACCACTGTGTTTTAACATGTTCATGTCTTTCAGCTGGAGAAAAAGTGTGGTCCAGAAAAGCTGATATTTTTTAAAAACCATTTGTGAAAGTGTGTTGCAGAAAATCATTACTCATTATTTTTGCCTTGACACTTATAAGCGTAATAGCTTGAAGGTATAGTTGATTAATGATTTTTTTGTTTCTCTGATGTTCTTGTGCTAACTTGTCTGCATTTCAGAGCCATAGAGTAAGGTAGAGATCACTAAAGAGAGAGAAAGAGAAGACAATTGTCACTTTGTAAACAGAGACTGTAGATTTTATGATTTTATGGGTTATATATGCTCTAAAATCTTTGCGTGCAATTCTCCACTTCAACACTGTTACTATTGTCCAAATGGCTATACTGCTACTACACTGAGCCTCACCCTTTGCACATGTTTGGTTTTGTGGTCACCCTGATGGTTATTTTCTTGCCATCATTTTGCTGATCATCACCAAATGATTTATTTCCTCATCTCCTGCATCAGTATTGCCCAGCTGTTCATTCCTCTTTAGGGCATTTAAATCACTTTCGTTGCCCTGTTTGCCCTATTACTCTTCATGCATTTCACAGTAGTTTCACCGTTGCTTTGGCACACATCTTTCTGCCACACATTAATCCATCTAAACTGCAGCTTTACTATGTTGCCATCATTAATTGTCCCCGAAAAACTGACAATCTAGGTATACAATGCTTCACAACAGGTAAAGATCACAAAAAGATCTGCAGAACATAAGGTAATGATGAGACTATACCAGTGTCTGTGGTCAGATGTAGTCACAGCACATCTGCAGCCTAAGCACTGGTGATACTATTATAGCTACAGATGCTTATTTGACATAGTATTCTGTGCCTGTAACTGCACATGTGCAGAGGGATAGAATTCAAAGAGTTGCCCCATGGAGAGCTGGACACAATCTTCAAACCACGGCAAAGATGCAATGCCAGTGCTTAATGGGTTGAAGGCGGAAGCTCGGTGTACCCAAACCCAGCCCTAAGCATACTTTGCACTACCAAGTGCAGGCGGTTGGCTGTAGTGGAGAAGACACAGTAGACATCCTTCTGCTTACTAATTTTAACCCTGTAGCTCCTGCTTCTGTCAACACATTTGGATCCTCTTTGCTTTTGTGTAGAGTCACTATAGATTTGTTCATATTTTACATGGAAAAATTTGACATCTCTGAAATGAAGCATGAATCAATCAATGACTGAAGACCAGGCAATGGAGCTACAGACAGTCATGACAGTTTTAAAGTTTTCTCAGTATTTACTCTGATGCAAGACTGCACAAGCATCTGCATTCATCCACTTCTCCCAAACACTCTAAGAGGTAAAAGCTGAAAGAAAACAAGCTGATTGTGAAGTGACATGGCTAATGTCACTAGAGAAACTTCTTGTGTCTCCTTTCTCCTCACCCTTTTGTAGGAGTAGTAGTACATTTCCTGAAAAATAATTCTCTGTAGCAACATACAAAGGCTTCTACCTTTCTTCCTTTATTTCCCCCAAGTGCTACTATTTCCATGCTGTTTTTTCATGCATACGTCAGCACTCCTGATTTCAAAGATATGTAGACAGGAGGAGAGCAAGAGGGACTAAATTGCACTTCCAATAGGTAGGACTGCAACAAACAGAAATGCCAAGAGATGAGAGCTTCTGTGTTCCTTTTCCAGTCTTCTGAGATGAAATTATTAGCCAAAGCCTGTTGTTTAGTAGGCTATTGCTTAGCATATAATTTCAAGGTAGCAATCTCCATATTCAGCAAAAATTTTCATTCAAATATATCTAGGTTTATACAAGCTAGAGACAGAAAAGTTGTATTTGATTTGTTTGCAGATATTAGAATGAATGTACAATTCCACATTAGAGAAAGTTTTTTCCCAGCATGGAATTAATTCTACGAATCCAAATTTGAAGTATCCCTTCCTCAGCAGCTTACTTCTGCTGCACTTGAAGGATATGGACTTCAAATAATAGATGCTGGTGCCATACTGTGAGAGTCTGTGAAACTGGGAACCAACTATTTTGGACATTAACCTTAATGCAATAAGCAGGAATGAGAAATTCTGAAATCCAAGTAGACCATCACTGAGCCTTCTCCATTTGTGGGAACTTCTAAGGGGCTAAGTAGCACTAGCACAAGCCCAGTGTATATTCAATCTCTCTATAGCACTCTCATGCTTTCTGCTGAACAGACATTTGTTGTTAGCAGAACTCCTGGGAACTAAAAGCTAAAAAGAGAATCTCTCACTCATTTCCTCATCGTTTATTCTGGTTCAGCTGCTGGTTGACTTGAAGGTTGAATTTCAGATACATTCACACTGAGCCAAAGGTGAAGGGAACTCTTTTTCTCATAATATTTTATCAACCTACTTTCCCTCATCTTTTACTATACAAGAATTACTGTTACTGAACATTGCAATGTAAATTCTACTCCAAATTAGTGTCCACAATGTAGGAAATATTAGCTCAAAGCTTGTACCTGTTTCTTCCCCTTCCCCCATTTAGACCTGACATCAATTTCTGATTCTCCTAATGGGAAGATACAAGTCTCAGCTGGAGAGCTTCCACTAAGCCAAAGAGGAATCATGCTCTTTTCTTACAGGACTTACTTCTATCAGCTCTGTTCCCTTTGTTTTGACCCAGTCACCTATGGCTGCTCTTTGAAGGGGCTAGTTTATGCCTGTCTATTGCCACTCATAAGTGGGAAAACTTGTCTCGCTCTGACAGAACAGACTGCTCTGTTACTTTTCCTCAGCTTGACAGCAGACTGGTCTGACATGGTTCTTGTCACTCAATTGCTGTAGAGCACAGATCCCTTTAATCCATCCAACAAGAAGTTCTCTTGTCTTCTCTCAGCACAAAAACTAATTACACAGCAAACCACAAATGTATGGCTTCGTGCAGGGACATAAGGAAAGAAAAGACAATGTTTGCATGAGGTTATACAGAATACCACCTGATAAAAAGTCTGTCACATATTGCTTCATTTCAGCCTGTTTCCCACACCTGAGAAAAGCCAGGTCACCAATCTGACTCAAGCTTAATAGCTGGATCCTTAACTACCTTCGTCTTTCCGAATGTCAAATTTAGTGTGCTCTTTGCAGAATACTGAAGTTGTAACTCTTCCTAATACACATTTTCTTCCACAGCCTTTGGTGTAATCTGCAGAAAATTATGCCCTTTAGCTCTGCGACCACCTCATTCATGAACTCATTCAAATCAAGGACCACCTTTCAGAAAAACCACGAATGTTTACCTATAATCACAACTGCAGACACTTCCCACTATGTTTGTTTGCCTGTTGCATGCTGAACTGCATGGTCTTCAGTACTCCATGCTAAGTTCCTGCTCTTATTTTTATTCAGACTTTTAAAGTTTCAGTAGAAGAAGGTTTCAGTCTTTTCTTGATGAGAAAATGGGCATGTGTAGTGTCCCGGCAGAGTCGATTGTAGTTCCTATATATTGTTCAGCATGATGTCAGATGGTGTGGAATACCCCTTTGGCCAGTTTGGGTCAGCTGTTCTGGGGCTGTCCCCTCCCAGCTCTTGCTGCACCCCCAGCCTGCCTGCTGGCAGGACAGAGCGAGGAGCTGAAAAGTCCTTGGCTTAGTGTAAGCAATGCTCTGCGGCAATTAAAACATCAGCATGTTATCAGCACTCTTCTCATCCTAATCCAAAACATAGCACCCTACCAGCTACTAGGAGGAAAAATAACTCTGTCCTAACTGAAACCAGGACAGCATGTTTTCCACATGCTATTTTTACTGTTTTCTAGTGCCATGTCACAATCATGTTAGTATACTCCATCTTTACTGAAGGAATTTAAGATCTTGTATAAAGACCAATTGAACTCAGGAATGAGCTTTTCCTATTGCTATAAAAAAAACACCTGAAATACTGCTGAACTGTGTAAATGTTGCCTGAATACAATGGCAATAGGAAACACTCCTGTGCAGTTCTCTCAATGACCATTTAGCTATTCACTTCATCACACTGACATGATAGCAGTCCCTGTGGAACTGTGGTTAAACCTCACCCTACATGCACACCCCATCTCACCTCTCCCCCTACCTCTCAAAAAAAAAAAAAAAAAAGAAAAAAAGAAAAAAGAAATAAAGAAGAAGGAGAAGGAGAAGAAGAAAATTAACCTCTGTATTCACATTACAGTTGAGAAGTTGTGAGAAGTTGTAAAGTAGTTTATGCATGGGACTACATAGTAAAATGACATTAAAATATATTAAGTGAAGTTAGCACCTTCCCATCTGTGTGTTAAGTGAAACTTGGTCATGTATGTCATAATATATACAAATAAGGGACTGCAGTACATCACCACTAACAACTGTATGGTATTTCCTTAAATCTCAGTACTATGTAAGACTTGTTTTGATGTGATTAAAAGTAAGGAATGGCTCACTGAGTCTAAATAATTGCTCTGATGCATATAAAAAAATAGAAAATGCTGTATGAGTTGTTGATCAAATGTTCAAAGGTGAGATCCTGAAAAGGCTCCCAGAATCCACCCAGAGAGTCCCACTCACAGCACTGCGCAGGCAGCTATCTGCTTGCTTGCTTTTTAACCAAAGTTATAATGAAAAGCTGCAAAGATATGTCCAAATACCCCAGTTTATATGCTGCTTTAGTGTAAATTCAGCTGATTGCCCATTGAATTAGAATCTTCTCCAAGGTCCTACAGAAAAATTAATTTTTTTTTGTGTATCCAAGCTAAATTATCTTTCTGTCTTTTAAGTTAGCCAGAACCCCATCTTCTTTTTATAACTTTTTTCTGACATATCTTGGAAATTAAAAAAAAAAAAATAATAATAATCATACTAAAATTGAGTTATTTTAGAAAAAAAATACTTCTTACTACTCCACTCCATACCTTCATGTTAATCACTTGTTTTCTCAGTATACAGCTGCCCAGTGATAACCATTTAAATAACAGTGCTGATAGGTCTGAATTAACCCAAAATTCTGGAGTGTGTGCATGAGCCTTTGGCCTCAGTCCTTAACATATGCAAAGTATATGTCTGTGACTTTACCAAACTTTCTTCAGTTTACATCCGTATAACCAATATTAGCATGAGAGGTATGAAACTGAGATCAGGAACCAGGGTTCAACTCCTGCACATTCAAGGTCTTATGATTCTTTCTTGGACAGATCACCAATTTCACTGACAATCTTTTGAAAGGACTGAGGTGGAATGATATTAGTTTTTTTATACTTCACTGTGGAAACTTGTACAGTCTTTCTTCAAAGGAAAGCCATGATGAATTTTACTTTAATAGATAGTTGCATTATTTTTTTAAATGACAATTCATAACACAGAGCATTAAACTTTAATTTAGTTCTTTGCCCACTTGCTAACTGACAGATAGGAAAATAAAATTATCCAAGACAAGAATTCATCCAATGATAGTCCTTATTGCTTGTAGTGGTACTTGAAGCTCTGTGTTAAATAATAAATCCAGGTCTACTTAAGTAGAAAGATGAGGAATGGGCAAACCTAAATAAATCTAATCTCCCTAAGAGGAAGACCATTAGTGTTCACAGCATGGGGTGCATGAGGGAATTTTAGAGTAACTCAGAGTTCCCAGCCTGGAGAACAAGGGGTCACAGCAGGTAGGAAGAAAAGAGCTGTTACAACTTTAAGGCTATCCTCTTAAGAAGGGATCTGACTTGTACTGTATGTTTCAGAAGGAGTATGCTGTGTAGGTTTGAAGTCAGAGCACTTTGTGATTAGTTTGTATGAGCTATTAGTACACAGGTGATTAGATGTACAAGAGTACAGGATTTGAATACTACAACTGTCCTTTGCAGTTGTCTCCAAAAGAAATTGTCTCTGTCTATGAGTTACAGAAATGGAAAACAAAGGATGTTAAAGAACAAGCTGTAAAATCTAAATCTAGATCTGTGCTGTTTCAAAAAGTAATAGGAACATTTATAGAGAATTCCTCTTTTGTTAGGCAATAAACTGCCCACAATATTATTAATAATTGTCAATAGTTCTATAATGTAATTTCCTTATAGGACAGCTTTCAGCTATTGGAGTAATATGGGCTTCTTCTGGTAGGTTCAGACTAGCGATTTAAATGCAGAGCTGGCAATATTTGTGGCAGAGCTGGCAATGGTTGTGGGGTATGAACTGTACTTTAAACTGGTTTAACTGTTTACTGCTGTGTACAGCAAAGTGATGTTTAACAGCAAATGGAAAGGTGAAACTTGCAAGAACATGAAGATTCTACATTTGATTGCACTCATGACTGCCTGCATGAGTTGCACAGAAATGCAGTTGCTTCTCCAGATGAACAGAACTAGGTCACGTATGGCACTGTACATCATCTCTAATGTACATATATAAATAGCAAGAATGAAATACTTTAGGTATTTCAGCAGTGCTTCAGAGAAGAATGCTTTTCACTAGCTGGCAGACAACCCTGCTGGTGCTACGTGCATGTAAGGAGGACAGCAGGGCATCCTGTGTCTGTATGACCATGCTTGCCAGGCATCCCAAACACCCACTCACCTGCATTTGCAGAGAAGGGGAGCCCTGCAGCCAGAACGCTCTCAGGGGGCTAAACATTTCTCCTGCATACCTTCAATTCACCTGTTTCTAAGATATGCCCCAGCCCCTCCTCCTCATGAGTGCATCCTTTAATAATATTTATTAGGCAAAATAGCGGGGATAGGTTTAATCAGTGGAGAAGTGGGATGCTGATAGACCCAGCTGTGTGATGGTATCTGCACTGCAGGATGATAGCATGGTTGATGAGTTTTTCAGCTTGAATCTCCATAGGCTTCATATTCATGTGGGGAAGCCCATCTTAGATCTTAGAGATTTGCTCAGCATAGACCTGCTAGGCAGCTCTGTTGCTTACACAATGCTTGTTATTTGGTTAATTTGTTGGAACATAACATAGTGATGAATACTTCAGAAATCTCCCCAGATGTCCTCCTCTGTGTCTCTTCTACATTAATGTGAACAAAATAGATGGAGTCTGTAGTAAGATATTCCTTGTAAATAAAAAATATGGCACATCAAAGAAGGAAGTGACTTTGCGCTTCTGTTTGAAAGCATAGCCAGTTTTAAATATAGCAAAGCAGTAGTATGTGTGTATATGTACTCTTAGAGAGAAAAATGGGGGAATGTCAGTCTATTTTACTAAAAAGTACCGCAAAGCACATACAGTACGCTGCAACATATTTTTAAATGTATTTGTTTGGGGATGGACCAGTTCAAAATAATTATTAGTAGAAACCAATAATTCTGCTTATTCCTGTATAAAGCACAGGGAGTAACTTGAAATTTGATCCTTTTTCAAAATGCACTTTAATAAAGCAACATTTCTGAAGTAATGTTTCTTATGTCTGTCACTATGGCAACCTGCTAGGTGCCAGTATGACAGGAAACCTACATTATGAATCCTGCATCCCAAGTGGTTGTATCAGAAGGCTAAGGCAGTATCATATATGCCAAAGAAACAAACACATTTAAAAAGCTTCTTTTATTGTTTTTGAGGCAGTTTGCAAAGGTGCTGAGCAGGACTTCTCAGCAAACCAAGAAAACAAACTGAAGACTGTCAACTAGTTAACTCTATGCTTAGCACTCAGAAAGCCTTTCAGACTATATTGTTTCCTCTAGCTATTCATTACTGTGACAGAAATGATCGCTATCATTTGTACTTTGATAAATTCTAAGAATTACTTCTTTCATGTTCATTCATCAAGACAGTAAGAACTTATTAATATAACTTGTTAATACTGAAATACTTAATACTAAATAGCAAATAAAGCCAAAACATTTTTATCTGAGAAATTCTCTCTTAAAAAGTCTATAATGATAATTAGAGGCACAGCACTGTGATACCACATTCTGCTTTTCCAACATATCTTAAGGGGATATAGCAGAATGAGGAGGTAGTCTCAGGACAGATATTAGTACACTTTTGTGTTAGCAACCCTAATTTATTGAGAAAGAACCAGTTTTGTTTTGCTACTTCTGACCAAAACATGTTTTTCTTTAGAACAGCTACATTGGAAAGTGTGACTGTTTATTTCAAGTTGGGAAAGAAAAAATACATTCAAAAGAAATGCTTTTTTCTCATGTGATCTTTAAGAATATTTACAAATTAATAAGCACTTGGCTTTTGTGTTACAGAACTTAAAATCCTTTAAGAAACAAGTTCAGACATTTTGCTGGAAACAAGTGCCCTGACCTGCAAACTAATGCTAGTTCTGTGTAGTTAGAGTTCTCAGAAGGATAAACATTTCTTGCATACTTATTGACAAGGACCTGCCACTCATACAGGGCCTGCTTGGGAAACCAGTGAAGCAGATAATGGTCTTTACATTAACCCCCACAAGGTGAAGACCCAACTCATATGCAGGTAACCCTAAATACTGGTCCTGCAATTGCTAACATCACTGCTAAAACTTTTATCAACTTCCACCAGGATCAGGAGCAGAGCTGTACCACCCAGCATGCTCAAAGGTCTGTGTGTGAGCAGAATAGTGCTTTAGGACCCTGACCCTCTATTCTGTATTAAACCAAGGCTCCCAACCAAAGTCAGCAATGAATAGGGTCTGAAGACTCTAAAAAGAGATCTAATCTTTCCTGTAAAAACAACTACCTCTTCCTGGTATAGTTGACTTCTGGAAATACAATGGTTTTTATTTCCCCACTAAGTATCAAAGTATGGTATGTGAAGACATACCATCATGATTAGAATATGGACTCACCACACTTTTTTTTTTCCCCAGGAAAATGAGAATATTAAGTGGTCTACAATTAAGAAAAGAAAAAGTTGTTGGTACTCACCCATGAACGGCCTTCCTGTGAGTCACCCTGATGGAGACAGGGAGCATTCCATGTCCTTGGTGCAACACCTACCATACACAGATTTCTCCAGTTTCCCAGGGCAGAAAGTACCATATAATAAATGCATCATGGAAAAATAGAATGCAATGATGGTACCACAACAGAGGCTCTTCTGTAGTACAGACAGGAAAATAAATAAATAAATAAATCTAATTCTAAATGAATGAACATCATACCTTTTAAGTTTCTTCATTACCTAGGAACAAGAGAATTGATTTGGGTCAGGTTTCTTTTTTTTCTAGTTGTTTGAATTCTACTGGACAAGGCTTCTAAACACTGTATCACTTTATTACAAGGACCCGTTTAGCTTTCTATCCACTTTGCAATTAGAGAGTAAATGCAATATAATTCGAGAAGAATTACATATTCCTTGAGACAGCCTGGTAATTATGCTCAGGTTCATTAAATAATTCAAGAGCACCATGAGCACTGCATTTTTCCCCTTGTCATAATGCATACTGCATTAAGCAGGCATTTATTTTTTTGTTGTTGTTGACTTGAACTCTGATCAAGAAATCTTCTAAACTTCACCTGAACTAAGAGCTATCAGAAGTCTCTTACTTTTATGCATCACAAAACATCATACCCTTTAGCCAAGCAATCACTTATTCCACCTGGAAATCCTTGGCCCAATTATCACCTTAAGATTCCTTGTAAGGTTCTCATTACCTCCAAGATGAAAGGCTTGTGAGGGCTACACAGATTGAAAATGCCAGACTATGGGTTATTTATTTCACCTTAGCTCTCCGTATCTACTAGGATCTACAGAAACTATTTTAGCCTTTTGTTCATTTGCTACTTGGGATCCAAATATGATCTTATTTATAATCATTGTAATACCAAAGGATAAACTATAGTGTCAGCAAAGGTCTGAATCAAGCTCTGCAATGTTATCTTGATCTGACAATGGTGCAAGATCAAACAGAGTGTTTTCTCTGCTGAGACTACAAATGGCGATCCAAAGACAACTGAAGACATTGTTTTTCCTGTTCAAAATAAGATTATATCCAGCTAAACTCTGGAATTTGTTAATGAGTTTCAAGTTAAGAAAAAGACTGAATCTCCAGTATCTCAGAACTTGTCTCTAGTCTTTGACTTTCACAGGTTATCAATGAAGAGAAATGGCCAACAATATTAATGCTGACTCTCCTAGGTACTGCAACAAAATTAATTGTGCAAAATAATATACCTCAACACTCCTCTCAGGTTTTACAGTAATTTGCATGTACTTAAGGCTCAAAAGATACAAAGAAAAAGCAAGGTGAAACCTGACATCACCATTTCTACAATGCTGATTGCAAACAGCAATGTTTTTTAAAGTAAGCTTTAGGTGAATCCAGGGAGTTCCAAATTGAATGAGGTGTTGATTGGACTGGAAAATTGGTTTGGTCAGTTTTGATAGTGGCCCAAGCTTCCTAAGGCAGAATATTCTTATCAGTACATTAAACAAAGATTCCCAATCATAACAACTTTTTATGAAGTTTGCGTATTCAATTATAAATGAAAGCATATTTGTATCAGTAAGACAAACATGTAAATACTGAACTCTCAGTTAGCTTTTGCATACAGGAGCTCATCTGAACTTCCCCAACTCATCTAAGTATCCCCATGGTAGCACCCAGCAGGGAGGATATTTCTGTGACTGCCCTATGCTTTGCTTGTCAAAGTAACTGGGATGCAGTCTACAAGCATGACGTAATAAAGAAAAGACAGTTTACTCAAGAACTGC
The DNA here is from genome assembly GCA_011075105.1 of Heteronetta atricapilla. Lineage (NCBI taxonomy): Eukaryota > Metazoa > Chordata > Aves > Anseriformes > Anatidae > Heteronetta > Heteronetta atricapilla. Next base: position 11,129,401 of record CM021747.1, read on the forward strand.
CAGTGAAGCATGTATCTCTGCTGTAAAAAGCCTCTAAGAAGTAGGACATCCAGAAATTTCTATGAAGTTACTTGCCATGATCAGCAAAAATGGTGTGGAAGACTTCCAAAACTTCTGGAAGAGGAACACACAGGTTTCCCTTTTTGCTTGAAGGTAATTGACTTGGTAGCAATGAAGAAGCAAATTACTTTGCAAAAATAGACTTTTATCAACAAATAAATTGAAAAGCCTATAAAGAGATAAACAGAAGGAAAGAAAGGCAGAAAAGCTGCTAAAGAATACCTTGTTCCTCCTGAAATAGTGACAATAAGGGCTCTAATTCTATACTCTATTTGTTGCACCTGAGTTTCTAAACTGATATTCCTGAAGTTTTTAGTACAGACTTTTTAGGTGATATGTTAAAGATTTTAGACCCAGTCAATATCTTACTAAGATCACTAATCTTATTAAGTATCCTCACAAGATGGAGCTTGTGAGGAACCCAGACACGGCTTCAGCTGAAGCTGCAAATGTGTTGGAGGACTTCTCTCCCACACTTAACAGAAATTATTTTTTTTTCTGTAGTCATTAGACACCTGCATAGATAATAAGATTGAAAGTTTAAAAATGCACCAATGCAACACAACACTTGAATTTCCACACTGCTGAAGGCTGATATATATATGTATATATATATATATATATATATATTCCAGCCTGAACCTCCCCTGTTGCGC
>CM021747.1:11135116-11303736 GCA_011075105.1 Heteronetta atricapilla
ATATATAATATTTTTTATATTTTTTTATTTTTTTATATTATATTTTTATATAATATATATATTTATATATTTTATATATTTTATTTTTATATATTTTTATTTATTTTTATATTATATATATTATATATATAATATATATAAGGCTGACATCAAGCGCAACAGGGGAGGTTCAGGCTGGATATCAGGAAGAGGTTCTTTGCTGAGAGGGTTGTCGCACACTGAAACAGGTTCCCCAGGGACGTAGTCACAGCACCAAGCCTGTTGGAGTCCAAACACTAGAAGTGTTTGGACTGTGCACTTAGACATATGGTCTGAATTTTTGGGTAGACCTGTGTGGAGCTAGGAGCTGGACTCGATGATCCTTATGGGTCCCTTCCAATTCAGGATATTCCATGATTCTATATAAGGTGGTGTCTCCAACTCGAGATGCTCAGTCCAAATTTGAGCCTTCATTTAACCTTCTTGTTTTAACCATCTCAGAGAAGTCTCCATTGATTTTTTAATGACAATTTTGGTTAACATAATTTCCTAGGAAGAGGGATTATATGTCTGCATAAGCAGCAGGTTTAGCAAAATGCTTAGAGAACTTAAATATTTTGGGTTTCATACAGTAACTTCTAGGTTCCCCCAGATATTCTAAGATGTAAAAATAAATAAATAATAATAATAATAAAATTAATTACAGATTCATAAAAAATGCTGCACAGTTCGATACCTATGTGAAAGGAATAATTCAGGAAATTTGCCATAACCTAACAAAGGAGCAGAAATAAGAAAGACAAAGACATCCTGCTTTTCTCATTCAAGCACTCATCAGAAATTGAGAAAGAAACATTTAATATTAATAACTATGTATTGTTTTAAGGTTCAGTTCCTTGTTTTTATGGCTATGAGGCACTATGTGAATGCTAGAACTTCAGTCATGCAATTTTCTTTCTGTCATTGCTGAACTAAATGAACCAGTACCCATAAGCTTTGTTATCAGCCATCTGTTTGTCACAGGGTTCAAAACCAGAGGGTAGTGCCCGTCCTGTTACCCAGAATAAGAGGCCATGTTGCAGACTCATGTGTTGATTGGATAGCTATCTTTACTCCTGGTGGAAACAAAGAGGAAAATGGTTTTGTAGAACAAAACAATTCCTTGAGCTACCACTGTAGCTACCTCTGAAACCAGGCACAGTTCTAATCCTTATATACTTTCTCCAGAAATGAGGTTAAGCATAGTAGGTTTTAAGCTTAAGGCTGATATACAGCAAATGTCAAAGTATTCTTCACGGCATCTACTGAAACCCAGTTTTAAATTTATACTTGGAGAACATTTACAGCAATGTTGTTTGGAAATCTTATTCTTATTTTCTAATCAGAGAATACTGTGACTAACACTTCATTGTGAAATGGAGGAGGACAGGAGGGCTGGTCAATTACATTTTCAAGTTTTGAAAGCTCACAAAAGGGAAAAAAAAAAAAAAAAAGTTTCTAAAAACTGGAATAGCATCTTTTGCTTGTGGGTATTCCACAAATATGAGACACCAAATTAATTTTATAAATGATTCAGCATGAATTACACATCTTGTATAAAAAATAAATAAATAAATAAAGTTCATTAACTCAGCCATGACCCAGCCCTGATGGTTTCAGCTGTTGTTTTCTCTGTGAAGTGGTATTTCATTAGCCAAAATCAATGAGAAGATGTTAGGTGAATTCTTATTATCTGTATTAGAGCAATACCATCTGCTTAGATCAAGGAGCAGGAGGTAAGCAAGAAGAACCTCAAAAGTAGACTAGGAAATTTCAGTGCACAAAAGTAAGGCAGAGATGCAAATAAAACAGAAAAAATAAAATCATTCTCGTACTGAAATTGTATCTAATAATAATAGTGGAGAAATACTGTCCTTTTGCCAATGGGTAACAAGCTTAGTATAGAATTATTTGACTTTTAATGGATTGTTTTGTGCCCAGGATGCTCATTCTCCTGGGTGCAGATTATTAATATTCTAGCTTATTATATAATAGTCACACTTTCTTTACAAGCAGGTCATACTAACCACACTTTGCTGATCACTTTTTAAGCCCAGCTGTGAACTTAAACAGATTTTCAGTAGGTTGAACTGATGATGTAAATTACTTTGGAAAGAGCACTGTGAAATAATTGAAGAAGTAGGATATTAGTGTCTGCAGTGGGGATTGTCTAGAATTCTTTCACACCTGATGGACATTAACTTACACAATTAAGGGTACAAAATCTGTTCCTAAAGCACATCTGCACTCTGGATTTACAGAGGACGTGTTTTCATTAAAAATGGCTGAGTATTATGATGAAGACAAAGACAGGGAAGGTAAACAAAATGAAAATACAACCAATGACTGCTGACTGTATATTTGTCAAAAGGTTTGGCATAAATATGGTGCTTGTGGAGGGTTTCAGCTGTTTTATGTTTCAGCAACAGTTTAAACAATAACATTCATATTGCAGAATTGTGTAGATAATATCTGCAATAAAACTGGGCCTTTTATGTTCAGAAGCAGACAAAGCCAGGAAAGCACATTGATAAATGAAGCCAAACCTTTGTATTTCGTTGTGGTGGAGCTCCCTCTAGCTTATGGCATTAACCCTGTATCTGTAAATCATATTTGCTTAAACTCACCCCTCCATTTTCTGGATAGGAAAAGCTTCCAATTCTGTATTCTTGGAAACATTTATAGCATTTATAATCCATCTGAAATAAAGAAATAATCCTAAACCCTGGCTGCTGGTTGAATGGTATTAACAGGTCTGATGACAATAAATTTCATCCTTCTAAAAGGAGCAGTATAGGGAAACATTTTCTGACATCTAGGGATGTTACTGTCATCAGCAGCACTATCTGCCTCTAAAAACTTTGCTTTCTTACATTAATATTTAAAAAAATAATGATTTGTATTTACCCAATTTGTTGAGAGAATTAGCCATTCCAAAATGGCAATGAGCTAGTTAGGTTGATTCTGCAAGGTAAATTTATTTGCTAAACAAATAATACTACATCAAATAAGTTAGTGTGAATAATATCATGCTCTCCAAAAATTTATAAATACCTTAATTTGTTGAGAGGAAACAATAAAAAGTTGTAAAGAAGGATTTTAGTCTAATTAAAGATGGAAAAGTAATTACCACGATTTCTCTTGTTCAGAATAAGAATATTAATTTGCTTTGGTTGCAGAATTCATACAAGTTCCCTCTTTAGGATTCCTGCAATTTTCATGTCTCTGTTAATGGTTGTCAATACTAACTGTACCTTTAAAAAAAAAAAAAAAAAAAAAAAAAAAAAAGTGGAATGAGTGGTGCACTATGGAAACACTATTTTGCCGAAATGCTAATTTGGGGAGATTAAAAAGACATTTCTGAAGAACAATATCCAAAATCTGATGTGAAGCTTAAATAACTACTGAAATGATAAGCAGGCACAGCTATAGGAGAAGAGTTAATTAAAAATCTCCAAGGCAACTTATATTCCTTTGTCATAAAATAAATGCTATGCTACTGATACTGTACCTGTAAACTGAAGAATCACCAGCTGCTGTAGCTAATCAGAGAACAGAAAAGGATTTACTGGTTAGCAATGCCCTAAGTATTCTGCATTTTAAATCCTTTTGGCCACATTTCTTCATAAATTTTACTCCCTGGATTTTCTATTTAACTTCATAACTACTTACCATAATCTCCTTTGTACACTGAAAAATTAAGTTCACCCATGTTAAAATTAACAAAGAATTAGCTTATTATTGACTTTGAGGAATCTGATTCAATAGGAACAAATATTCAATTCAGGTTGAAGAATGAGAGACAAAATAAATACTTTATATACCTTGTTTGAGAAACTAAGCATGATGAAAAATGCAGCTGTAAACATCTTTAAAGCTGAAATTGTGGCTATTTTATAGCTTTTTTCACCCAGTAAATTAACAAAATTAATTCATTTTTAGAAATTAAATCTACTATTTAGATGTTTTAGAATGCCGAAATGTCAGAAATTGAGTGTTCTGAAAATTGTCTAATCAGAATGCTAGTTTACCTGCTGTTAGAAGCTAAACGGCACATTGATAAAGAGATAAGGTTTGAAAAATGCATTACCTGCTGAAGTTCACTTTATTATTAGATAATTGGAAAGTAATCAACCACAATTCAAATTACATTTGAATGTATCTTAAAGAGATGAGTGAGTATTGAAGGGGAAAAACTTGAATGTAAAAACCAGCATATTTAGTTCCCTTGTTTTTCTTTTTAACTGCAGTAGCTCTTCTCACAGTTTTTGGTTTGTGCACTATTTTAGAAAACACATAGTTTAATTAATTTCCTTAGAGCTTACAATCTTTTCTGGGTAAATGCAGTGCAATTTAAGGTGAATCATATAGATAGGTACACATAATCACAGCTTTGTGTTGATGAAAAGTCAAAAGAAAGAAGAGTTGTTTAAAATGCCATATATTGCAATATTCAGAACTCAGTTCTGTACTATACAGTGTTCCTGTTTGGAGTATTAGCATGATAACAAACCATGACAAAGCCCCTTGATTTATTGCTCTAATTTTATATTAAGAATTCTTGCTCTTGAATGACTACATGTCAACATTACACATCTAGTTTCATAGGTTTTTGGAATTAATTTTCCCAGATGCATTCCTATTACATACTGAAATCAAATTCTATTATCTAAGGGGGGGGGGGCGGAAGGGCAAAGCAATGATGACAAGAGAGGAAGAATCTGAACATTTGCTATCCCTAATAATTTAGGGGAATTATCTAATTTAGGAGTATTTAGTCTGCAATTGATCTAACAATATTCATATTTCTTTCTTGCTTTAAACCTTGCTTTAGCTTTACAAGCTAAACTTAAATCTGAGTACAGCTATGAAGAGCAGTAAACATATTTTGAAATGTTTAGTATTAAAACATTTCTCTAATGATTTAAGGAATGAAAAATAGTTATTTTAAACCTTAACATTTTTCATAAAATGTAAGTATCATTAAACAGTGAAGTATTTTAAGGAGTCAAAAGCAGAATAGTAAGTCCAACAAAGATACATGAAATCATGCTAGCAAAGCTATATAGTATACTTTGCTTCTACAGAAATACACTACTTTTAGATTATCACAAGAATGCTTTGCAGTTGATCTGATGAGGAAACAAAAAACAAACAAACAAAAAAACCCACCTGTTTCCTTTGTAGGTTATGCAGAAAAAAACTTTTCTACATATGCTCACATTCAGTTTCAGTTAACTAAACTAGTAACACTAGTAAGTTCAGTGAACTAACAGTGGTATGTACATCAGGTAATTAACAAAAATAATGAAAATGACAGATGGAATGTTGCAGCTTAACAGTGGTTTTAATGGAACAATTTGACACCATTCAACTGTTTTGTTTCGTTTTGTTTTCCACTGAATATTCTCAGACTCCATACAACCATTTTTATTTTTATTTAAAGACTTATCTGTATTTAGGTGTGCAAGTGATTTTATGTACAAAACTTTGAAACATAACTATGAAAATCTTCCCAAATTTAAATTTTAAAAGACAAATGTCCTAACATAAACTAACAATATCATTTTATTAATATTTTATGATTGGTAATAAGGATTTCTTTTTCTTTTCTATATCCTATTAACACTAAATCTGCAACTTTATACTTCTTGCTGTGTATTTCATTACTAGAAGTATGATGTTCCTGTGACTGAGAAACTTATAGAGAAATACTCATTTTCTCTTACTTGGTGTATTTATTTGCTATAATTATTTTGTAACATCTGCAATTAATTTCTGAGGAGTCCATAACACTGAGATATTCTTCCAGGAGATGACACAAATCAGGGCAGGGTATGGCCTCTGAGGAAAGAGAATGTACATACATACATTCTATCAAGAATATTACTCATGCATCAAATCAGATGCAGTAAAACTGTGTATAAACAAGAATATGGAAACCTGGGTGGAGGGTAGAAAGAAAGAAGTAGCAGAAAAGACAGTCCCAGAGCTCCCTGGGCAAGGTAGGTCTCTGGAATATTAATCACAAGTCCCTTTTTTATTGTCTGTTGCAAATAAGGGTGCATTGTAACTGGATAAGGTAATTAGCATGATATTTAAATTAGCACAAGTAATTTACCTTACAATTGCGTTTTTAGATGTTTTAAATTGTTTGCAATAGACAGATAAAAAATGCTAGGTAAAGCCAGATCAGAGGCTGCTTCTTTCAACCCTGGACAACACAGCCAGTAAGAAGACCCTCCTGATCACCATCCCACAGCAAAGCCTCTTTCCATCTTTCCAAAGACTGTATCTTTTTCTTTCATTCTGGACACTGTGGTTGTCCACACACCCTTTAAAACTCCCTCTGACCCTTGAAATATTCCGAGCCCCTGTTCCCTCTAGTGACACTGAGTTCATGGGTTATTAATATACCTGCTTGAAAGACTTAAAAAAAAAAAAAAAAAAGAAGTCTCACCTTTAATTCCACTTGAGTTTAACTTGCTGTTCTGAGGAGAGTAAAGTTAGATCTCCCCAAAAGCCAAACAGCCCCGCTGGTCCCTGCCTCTTCTCTTGCCTTCTGATCAATTCCACTGACCTTGTATTCCTCACATGTCTGACTAGTCAGGATGAGAGGATGAGTAGGAAAGACTTCAATAAGCAAAGCAAAGGATTCTTTTTGGACTTGCACAAATTCACTCCTACAGCTGATATGTGCATCTGGAAAAGACAAAATGAGAAGACATGCTAACATTTAAGTGTGAAATTCTCATGAATTTTTCTACAGTGATCATTATTCAGACCCTACCAGTATCCCAGACCAAACCAAATGGAAACCCTTGGCCCCCAATAGTGTTGAGGCAGATCCAGTATTCCCATCATCCCAAACACATCTGAGAGTGTTTCTCCTGTCACAGCTGTCAGATTACTCTTCACTCTGCTGGTGGGTTTCTTCATGCTCATTCGTGGTCCTTTTTGCATTTTACTGTTACCTTGGTACCTGCAAATGAGATTCTTTAGAGCAGGGATTTGTCCAGAAAAAAATGGATGAAAACAGCAAAAAATACTGTAGGCTGATAGAGCCAATGAGTCTGCGTGTGAATTCCACAGTGAGAAAGACTTGGTATCATGATGCATTACTTGTGGATGGAAGGACAATTCACATTGCAGACTGAGACAAAATACTGGCAGAAACTACTGAGTATTACCTGAGATGCATGACTCACAGTGAAATGCCATCAATACAACACAGTACTGCACAGGCATGCTGCTGCTGAATTTGGTTTTTACAAGTCTAGAACCCATTTGTTTGGTAAATCAGTTCAAGAGCTGTAACAGATCTGTTGGGGAAAATTTGTTCTGTTTTTAAACTGAAAGCATCCTATATGACACAGAGTAACAGGTCTTGTGCTTTAATCTCAAATCTTTTGCTGTGTGTTTTGGAAGTAAGAGATCATTTAATCCTGTGAAGTATTAACCCTTCTGGGTGCAATACATGTAAGCCTGCATTTTTTTTTTTTTTTTTTGTACAGGGAAGATTTTTTCATTTTGTGGGGAATTAGAAAAAAATGCCCTTTGAAACAGAAAAACAGTCTCAACATCTCAGTTTTTTCAGGTATTCCCAGCAACTGGATGAAAATCAATTATTGATCCATGCTATTTTGCAACAGGAATAATTTTATTGCTTTGGCTTCTCTAACTCTAGTATACAGTGGGATTTAAATTGTTTGAACAACTGAAGTATGGCTTTTTCTTTTTTAAAATATCTTTTGATATTTACAAACCGAAAAGATCTATAGCAAATAGTTGCAAGACAGGGAAATAGAGACTGATACAGTGAGCAAAGTTCAATGGCTAGAGATACTGGGACATTTTACTGACTAATTTCAGGGGAGTATTATTTGTACGTGTGTTTTCAGTTTGCATTAACATGGGTAATAAGGTTCTTTTTTCTCATTCTGATTTTTTTTTTTTTTTTTTTTTTGATTCAGACTTTCATCTGCTGTATTTTAACTTTCAACAGAATTGTTGAATGTGTATTTATATTATCTGCATGCAGCATTAATTCAACTTTCCTGTGAAAAAGCATTACTATGCCATATGTAGACGTCACACGTTCAGCAAAACTAGCAGAACTGTCACAGATTACATAGTTCATGTCACTCATAGGTAATGTTTCTGGGACCTCAGGGGAATCTTTGTTCTTGGCTGGGCTCTTGCCCCACTTCATTCTCAGCTGTTCTGCTAACTGAAATATCTTGTATATCAGTTGTCTAAGATGGCTAGACACATGTTAAATCCTGTCCCCTTCATATACTCAGTGGCCCACCCCATAGTTTCTAAAAGCATGTTGGTCCATTTGTCAAACTACAGTTTGTCACTCCATTTGTCCATAAAATTCAGAAAAGTTTATGGTATGACACCAGGTCATAAGACCATAATGTAAGCTGTCAGGCACATCTGGGGCCAGCACAGATGAAAACAGTGAGAGTTGTCAAGATGAGTAGGGAAGGTTGTCTCGAAAGACTCTTTATTTTCAAGCTCACTTACACCCCAGTCTGAACGGATTGAAGCAGTGATAGGCAGTTCACAGCTGAGCAAGATACTTCTTTAAAAACATTTGCCGTAAGGGAAGCAGACTGATTTTTCTTGCATCTTCTGAAATGGGATCTGTTGTCACAAAAATCTGTACTTGAGTAAATGAGAAAAAAAAAAAAAAAAAAAAAAAAAAAAAAGGTTTAAAATGGGATTGTTCACAGGCGAATGCAACTTCAGAAAATAATTGTTTTACTATATGATTATTACAGGATGTTAAATAAATAAATAAATAAATAAAAATCCTGTAGTGCCATGGGGGCTGAAAATCCCAGCAGATGAAGGCCAGTTCTTGAAGTCAGCCAGTACAAAGTGACTTGTTTCAACTGTTCCTGGGTAATTCTTTTTGAGGGCATGAAAGCAACTTTTCCCTAAACAGTTAAGAGGCATGGAGGAACGAGACCATCGACTATCTTGTTAAAGGAAATTTGTGTCCATAGAAGGACTATACATTATGTTCTGAATATAAATTGCATTATTTTATATACATTATTTTTCCAATATAGTTCAGCAAAATTAAGACCTAAAGATTGTCTTCAAACTTTGTATGACAGCTCTTCTTTCCCAGAACATCAACAGGCTGGAGAAAGCTATATTCCTTGCTGTTCTCTCTGGTGCTGCCCCAAGTGTAGCAAGCTTACAACAAGGAGTAGCCAGCTTATACTAGCTTACCCCAGGAAAGCCCCTGGGGTACCAGTCTGCCGGACACCAAGCAGAGTCACATCACAGCTGCACCCTAGCACTTTCTGTAAAAATGCAACCTGAAAAGCTGGAATTTAGATGTGACCTAGGAAGACTACGACAAGCTTCGCAACTGTATACCACTTGACAGCAGTACACCCCTAGTAATTCTCTGGATGGCTGAAAGGGCAGCGCTGCGTGAGTGAAAGCATCTCTCTTTTCATTCCATAAGCTCAAATGCAATTCTTCATCTGTGGCTTAGGTGTGGATGTGATAATTGCTTAACTGAAAGATTACTGCTGGAAATAAGATAGGGACTGTTGTTTCTCTAATGCCATTGATTTTTTAATTTATTTTCTTTAAAAATAAACATGTGTAGTATCATCTCCTGGGTTATTTTTATTTTGTTATTAAATTTGTTATTAAATAACTGAAACAAATTTATTTATGCTGAAAATTTGGCTTTGGCCATAGCAGGCCATTTTCTACTCAGTATCATGGAGGGCACTGACATTTTACTCAGTGAGAATGAATTTTATAGCACATGTGCTAATCAAAGTTATTGCTCCATTTTATGCAAACTTATGTTTAGTTTAATACATTTCCTTATTGCTGCATGTCAAAGTCTGCTCTATGCCTATGATGTCTAAGGTGACAAGTAGTTGAAGTTCTGCTGTATTAGGTGCTATACCGAGCCCTATCGTTATATTTTTAACAATATGAATACAAGTGGGGATTTAAGAAATCTAATATTAGGAAAAAAAGTGCATGGAAAGTGTTTTTCCCAGTTATATGCAGATTGACACAAACCTACTGTAAAACAATGTGATGGTGGAGCCAACCAGAACAGCTGGAAAATTGTCCCTTTGGAAAATGGTGAATTTTAACAAGGGGCATAAGGGAAAATGTTCTAGTTTTCATACAGCTTTGCTTTCCCTTAGGAAAATATTCACCAATCAACTGCCTTCAGAGAAATACAGAGAATTTTGTATTTTTTACATGCAGAAGAAGGACACAAAGCCACAGGGTGCCCACTCCCATGCCCATCCCCACCACTAGCTTGGGGCCACAGCACCAGTGACCCAGCACTGCCACACATGGCACCTGAGCAGTGGGAATGGAGTGTCTGCAAAGCATCCCAAGAAACAAAGCCATCGACTGATCCCTGGTCAGCAGTGCCACTGAGAGAACACTTCCACAGGACTGGGGCAGCAAGCTGGGGCATTGTTGGTACCCAGGTCCCCATTGCAACAGGCTGTGGGCATGTCCTGGGGATAGGACTAACCTGTCCAAAGGGGTTGTGTTTGCTTCGGTGCACCTGTCAGACCAACCTAAACCTTCCAGGCAGATGTCTTGCCAGTGGGTAGAGTGGTCTAGGGCACATGCAGACAGGTTTCCTGTTGAGACCATATCTTTGAAGGAGCAGCAAGTGGCAAATTAAGACATACAGTGTGCAATCATTTTTATGTGGCGTAGTGTAACATGATAGAAGTCTAGAGTAACTGTATATCACATCATGTCAGCCACTTCCAAAATACATCCACAGCTCAGATACCTCTTACCAGTTCTTTACCATCTGCAACATCAAGGCAGATTTCTTTACTTCCTGAAGCCATATTAGGAAAATTACATATGCTGTTTCTCTTACATATCTGTCAGAAAAATAAAATAAAATAAAGACATTTAAAAATATAAAACAACTTCTCAAACTGTAATTAAAAATTAATCTCTTCAACTTCAAAATTTTGTTTCACATTGGGGTGAAAGTTTGATACTAGTCACAATATATCCTGGCTGACTATGACATTTTTCTATTAAAAATATACTTCAGTATAAAGTTCAAAATGACTGTATTGTTATTATAAACAGTATGGTGTTTATTAATGTGTTAATTAATAAATTTTGATATATCCTTAAATAATAAATAAGCTGTCAGCACACTCTGGATTAAATCACCTACAAACAAACAAACAAGCAAACAAAGAAACAAAACAGCGAACCCAAGTCAAAAACACAAACACTGAGCTGGAAAGGTTAGGAAGCTGAGTTCACCTCTCTTTTCCCTAGCAATTCTGTTTAAGCAGGGCGATGAACAGGAAAGACCTTTTAAAGACTCCCATGACCTCTCTGTGCCTTACTGGGAGTTTAACACACTGGAAAAGACAGATGACCTGAGCTGCAAAGCATTATAGATTTACAGAAGGATCAGAATTTTTTGAGACATCCTTAAAGTCATACCTCAATGTTAATTTTTAAAGAACAAAGTCAAGAAGAATCAGTACAAATTCAGAGACAGTTTAGTGTGACTGAAGCTGAGATATTGTGATGTGTGATTTAAAGAGCTCATAAAAGCAGACAGTTGGCTTTAGAATCTATGGAAAGCAATAAAACAGTTGAAAATTCTCCCAGTTGCAAGGCCTTTAAATTTCCTTATCTTAAATTCTTTGGTTAAAACCCTGGAGCAAATTGCAAAACGCATTATGGGAGTTTTGTCTTTCAGCCTAGGAGCTCCAGGGGCAGTTTCCCGGCCCCTCTCTCTGACCCCCTTCCGTGCATGGTGACTCCACCATAGGGGAGCTTGTCTTGGCTGCAGTGTCTAGACATTCCCAGCTACTATCCCTCCTGACAGTCTCATGCCAGTGGTAATTTAAAAATTGTTTGGGATAGGCTGTGCCTCATAGACACAGGGAGCCAATAATAACCCCCAGTTCAGTGACCCTGGTCGGAGCATCAAAAAGACAGTAGAGGCAGCCTCAGTTCAGCACTGGGTCAGGAATCGTAACCTCCTCTGACCTTTCTTGTAGATTTAAAATTGTTTTGAGAAGAGAAGAATAAGAAAGATACAACTCCAGGCAGTTCTGAAAAGCACTGCAGCTTCCTGTACTGTACACACATATATAAGTAACATATTTAAACAGATGTACCTCTGGCTGACCTGAAAAATTAGGATTTAGATACTTTGTACATTTTTAATGGAGTGCACATTGCTTCTACTTACTTTGAAAACTTTGAAGTGAAAAGGCCATGTATGAAAACATTATGTTCACTGTATTTAATAGCAAAGAGGAAAAAGAAGAGAAGCTAAGATTGTTCAAAACATGGAGAATGACCAAAGTAAAATCAATCAAATTAAATAAACATAAAAATCCAAACCAAAACAAACAAAAAAGCAACGACCCACTGCTTTACATGGACTTTTCAGGTGTATTACAGGAGACACTGTCTGTTGGATAAGCTGTTTACACCAGATGAAAAAAGTTAATGCCAATATTACCAGACAAATTGCCTTGTAAGACTAAAATGCATACAATTGTAGGCTGGTTGGTGTTCAAAGATTTCCTTTGTGTGCAGAGTATTTGCAGTCACAACTAATAAAATCAAGTATACTAGCAATTTATTTGTGGGTTTGGTTTTTGAATTGCATAATGGTGACTAACATTTTCTTAAAACCTACTTTATAGTGTTTACTTAGCAGAATTTTCATGCACTATACCTGGAAAGTATGAAATGTACTTTGTGTGCTTCCAAAGGGTTGTGAAGTCTCAGGAAGAGTTTTACCAATTTATAGGAGAGTGGAGAGTGTTTCTCCTTTCTGGGTTTTTATATAGGCTGGTATAGATCAGAAACACATTAGCTAGGAGAGGGAAGGGAAGAGTACAAAGTGTCAGAAATTCTCAATGAAACTTTAAAAGTACAGTGCAGGCAGATGAACTGCAAACTCCAGAAGAAATACATACATATTTTAGAGGGCCAAGCTCTGTTTAACAAGACCAAGAAAGTTAATGTTATTGCTGCTTACAAAAGATAAAACAAATTTCTGTTACACAGCAGTGCTCAACACTGACATGACATGGTAGCACCCTGAGATCTGTGCCATTCCCAGACACAGCATTCCCACTAAGGAAGCTTCATGATTGATTAGCTTCTGTAACTCTTCAGTGGGAAGAGTACTGATGGCAAAGCACAGCTTCATCCTAGAGAGGCACTGGAAACCTCTGTGAACTGTTGGCCTTGAACAAAACATTTATTTGTAATTTATCAGGTGTTCTTGCTATGTCAAAGTTATTACTTAAGACTCTCCTCAAACACAGGCAGCTGTCTCTATACTTTCAGACAGTTGATTCTATTCTATTTATATTCTAAAACCATCTCCTAAATCTTTAGAGATACACATTTTTTTAATATTTTAATTTATTTTTTTTATTGAAAGGCTACAGCCTGATCTAATCATAGTGCAGTAGACAGGGGCCATACAGTCACATCTATGATTTTCTAATCCAGTCCTGGCAAGGCTATGCTTTTCCAGCCTAAAGTATTATTAGAGGCATATTCCTCCCTGAACAGATTTTATTTAACTAGAGATATGTTTGCCAGTGTTCTCACTGTGTAAACTACTGGTTGGAGTTAAAAGACAGCTCTTAGGTAAATTTCCTAATGACTTCCTATTCCCATAGACCAGGACAAGAGAGGGATTGCAACATTTAATGTCATCTCTGAGTGAGCTGAGTCACAATCTTTGCTGGCCAGAAGCCACTCATATTGCAAATGCTTTATTATTTTTATATTTCTTCAGCCTTTTCAGGCAACAGTATTTATTGTAGAAAAGGAACTGAAAGAAGCAGGCAATTCTGATGTCCTACCTTCATTATTATACAAGCTGCCATGGGTCTGTATCTGCTCATATCTTAATGATGAAGAACTTACCCAGCACAGACCTTTGTTTTCTCTTTGTAACCAGCAATAACAATTTAAAACAATAGCTGTATGCTTTTTTCCACATTGTTTGAAGTATCACAGCACTAGCCTGCTCTTCGATATCAGAGTATATGCTCACTAGGCTGTACAATATCAGTAAATGGATCCAAACATTGCCACTCAAAAAGACAGAATGCAACAGAAAGCTCTGGTTCCCATGGATTCCTTGAAGCTGCTAATTATTAGATTAACTGAAATTACTCTTCTGTAAGCACCCAATTATATAGTCACATTGCCTGGGACAAGTACCATCAGAACATCACTCCCCAGAACTTTTCCTTCACTCACAACCTGTAGATATTGCCATTCTTAAGTGGGAGTAAGCAGAGAAAATAACAGAATTATACAGATTAAAGGTGATCACCGAATCTTGGCAAAGAGCTTGTAAAGGGCCTGTTGTTAGACTGCAGTCCATGGCATGGCCAGCACTTGCCCAGAAAAGGAACGAGAATCTGAAAATCATCAGTACAAAGAGGAAAAACAGATTCATAAGACTCCAAATATGAGGTCATAGCACTGTGTGCTCAACCAAGGTTGCAGGGGGCTGGGAAGCAATTATGACTAGCATCTGCAAATGCAAGAAATGTGATTCAGTGTAATAGAGTCAAGCAGGCACTGCTGTGCTGGGCCCCTGGCTGAGAGGCACATTCCTGCACAGGATTCATGAGCCTCACTCGTCACTGAAGGTCTCACTCAGGTTTCTCTGAATTCATATCTCCCATATTATGCTGCTAGTTTCCCTCCATGGCTACAGAAGTAAATGACTGAAACAAGAATCTAATTAGTCTTTCAAGTTAATAAACAACAATAATAATAATAGGGGTAATACTAAGACTAATGATGTCTCTGGTAACTACTGCACTACTGGTGCTAATAATTAGTTGCTGTAATTCTAATATTGTATTAGCACTGTAAATAACTAAATCGGCATGAGAATATCTGGCAGAAAACCCAGGCAACCAAAAGAAAATAACTTCTAAAAGTTAACATCAAATTGATTAATTTTTAAGGCCTGAATTTCTTCTTCCCATGGGGGCTAAAATGGGAGAGAGAGAGGTTAGACCCAACTAGATGCTATTGTGTTTCTATGGCAACATTTTGCTTCAAGTAGCCTCTGCCATTACCTATGATTGGTAAAAACACTAGACAATGATTGCCAAGAGAAGTAGCAACATATAAATGCAGAAAATCCTTAAATCAAAAAAACACACAGAAATAAGAGACGGAAACAACCTGTTAGATCAACATGCTCATTCCCCGAGGCCCTGTGCAGTATTATTAACATTCTCAAGAACCTTGAAAAATCCTAAAAATTCTATCCAAGACACTTGTGAGAACTTACTGGAGGGGAGAGCAATTTCTCAAGAAGTTATAAAAAAATCTTCCTAATCCACTTTCAGCAAGTCTTAATGCACTGTACTGGATACGCCTAAGCATCGTGTATTCCAGCATTTGGAAAATGGGATGCGTGAGACAGGTTTCAGGTCATTACCTACCCTAACACTAGTGCTTTTACCAAAGATAAGACCTCCTTCAGTGTTGGCCATATTCCAGTGAATTCTCACCCCAGGAACAGCTTTCTGTAAAAAGTATTTTAAAGATCCTACATTTGTTGCTGGCTATCCATTTATCCTGGTAGGTTTCCGGATGTCACACCAATGAGCTGCAGAATAACCTTTAGAGAGAAAGAAGACATTTTAGACAAGTACTTGTTTTAAAATTATAATTCCATGTCTGTTTTATTATTATTATTTATTAAATGGGAAGAAAAGGATTAGGCTATCTCAGAACTTGCAAGTCATGTACTCGTCCTTTGTTTAGCCAGGGTGTAGCACATTCTTAGAGCAAATGAAAGCCATGCCTGATAGCTTCTAACTGCCCCAGAAGTGTTGATGGAAAGTAGAGAAACCATATTAATTTGTAACAGGAAGCATAATGTGCAAGGTATCTGTTTGAATCTTTATTTTTCAGTACCATTTTACACAAAGACAGGACTGGGGAAAAACAAAAAATGAACAAACAAAAAAAATCTTGGGGTCATGGCCTCCACTAAGCACATTTAAGCAAACAAGTAGAGATAAACATGAAATTTTATTGCCATAAATCCCATGGTAGCACATGGTCTCTGTCACTATGTAAATCACATACTATATCATAGAATCATAGAATGGCTCAGGTTGGAAGGAACGCTAAAATCATCTAACTCCAACCTCCCTTCCATAGACAGGAACACCACCCACTATGATCAGGTTGGCCAAGGCCCCATCCAGCCTGGCCTTGAACACCTCCAGAGATGAGGCATCCATAACCTCTCTGAGCAACCTGTTCCAGTACCTCACTACCTGTACAGTGAAGAATTTCCTCCTAATGTCTGTCTAGTCTAAATCTATCCTCTTTAAGTCCATTCCCCTTTGTCCTATCATCTACCCAAGTAAAGAGTCCTTCTCCACCTTTTTTATAAGACTGCTTTAAGTATCAAAAGGCTGCAATGATGTCTCCACAGAGACTTTTCTTCTCCAGACTGAACAGCCCCAGCTCTCTCAGCCTTTCTTCATAGTAGAGGTGCTCCAGCCCTCTAATCACCTTTTTAGCCCTCCTCTGGACTCGCTCTAACAGGTCCACATCTCTCTTGTGCTGGGGGCCTTGAACCTGGACACAGTACTCCAGGTGGGGCCTCATAGCGGCATGTATATCCCAGGCCATCAGAATATAACACAGAAGATACAGTTGGTTTCAGAACCCGTACAATTTTGTCTCACTCATGGTACAAGATTCAGGCTTCCCAGAATCTCAGAGAATTCAGCAACAGTAATTAATGGGTTGTTTCTAAGCAACACAGTGTTTATGTTGGAGGAGATTGCCATAGTTGGACTGCTTTTACAAGAGGTCAAATGTATCTGACGAAATGAAAATTTCCTACTTCATCAGGGGGATGCTTTCTCTGTTCAAAGGTGGTTCTTTCCTCTCCATCTCAACATACTTTCTTTCCGAGGATGTTTTTTGGAATGGTTCCTCCATGGTGTGTGCTTGATGAATAAGATCCCAGGTAAACATTTAAAGCTTGTGTGATTTTGGAGATTTTTGGTAAACCTGAGAGCTTGCTTGGATGTGTCACAATACTCCAAATGTCTCTCATGGTCATATGAAAAAAATGCAAAGTGAGACATGCAAAGTGTTCATAATCAAACATGTCTAACAAATTAGCTATTTGTTAGATCAGCTATTAAACTGATCAGCTATTATTTTGACCTTCTGGGGCAAATACGAAAATCTGACAAGCTCTTTGCATTGCCTACCATTGCTATGTATTTCAGTTTCTGTCTGCCATGTATTTGAACAAGATCCAATATGTCCATTGATTACCTTAAATAAAGTGTGTGTGTGTGTGTGTGTGTGTGTGAGAGAGAGAGAGGGAGGGAAGGAGACCAGGGCACTATTTGAAAAGCCAATCAATTATTAGATAATACTGAATAAGAACCAGACCATCATAGTCAGTGATTTGAAACAGCTGGCAAGACAAGAATTTCCTTGAATCTACCACAGAGAATTATAATAGGGATTGTATCTGTATAAGAGATCACTGCATTGATTCCATGACAGACTTATATTTTGTCCCATGACCCACAAGCTGCAAGAAGAGAGTCAAGAGAAGATAACAAATAGGAAATAAGGGGGAAAAAATGTATTAAAAACCAACAACAGCAGCATTTTTCTGCTTGTCTTTCAGCTTTATTGCTTTTGTTAGTTGTAACTTTTGTTAAAAAAACGCAGTCATCAAATAGCTTTGATTAGGTAACATGCTGATACTAACTTGGAATTTTATAACAGTATCTGGTGGAGATTACTCTGATAAATTCAATTTTCTATGTTCAGAATTGTCTTGTTACACAGGAACTATAGGAAATGCCCTCACCTTGTGGGTGCCAAGGTGTCTCAGTGTACCGGACTATGCAAAAGCACACACATTCCATTCTAAGGAAAAATTAAAAATAAAATAAAAATCATTCAAACAGCATAAGACTAGAGAATTTTACCTATTTTTGTTCTCATTAAGGCAAAGCATTTGAAGGCATGGTGAGCCTGCGCCCTTTTACCTTGAGTGATTTAGACCTAGCAGGCCAAATCCTGCTCTTAGATAAAACTATGTTGCTCCAGAGTAATTAGCTAAACCCTATGGGATGAATGTATGTTTGCTTAGGTTAAGGGAAGATATGTCTCCTGCATAGGTATTATAGGATGTCTTAATACAGAGCTATGACCCTAAGAATGATTTCATTGTTGGCACGTATATATCCTAAATGAGGGCTACCTTTATCGTAGCATCAAGTTCTTACTGTGCTACACAGTTACTCAGGTAGCCACACTTGCAATGTCTCTAGCTGTATATCTACAGCAGTAGATGTCACTGAACACTTGTGAACTGGCTGCATATTGGCAATATGAGGTAGGAGGAAGACAGTGTCTCTTTGCCGTGTTTATGTGCTTCTCCCAGATGCTCCCTGTCTGTGAGAGCTCAGTGACGTGCCAGGACAGTGCAATACTCACTTCACTTTCCAGTGGTCTGCCCTTCAACAGTCACAGTTAGGCTGCCTAGGTGCATCCCATTGTCTCCTAGCCCTAGTGGGGCTGGCAAGAGGCCACTCTTCTACACAGAAAACTGCCAGGAGAACAGCTCTACTATAACTGTTAATCCAAGCTATTAATTCCATCAACAATTCCTACCTGGAATAATGCTGCAGGAATACTTCTCAGCCTCTGACACAGAAATGCTGGGATCTCTGCAAATAGTTTGCTTTTCTTGAAACCACCCTTGGCCTCTCAAGAAAAGAAAATAAGACACCTCATCCCATATTTTATTTCCATATTTTATCCCATCTTCTGGTCTTTCCAAGAGTAGGACACTGATCAGGTTTATATCAGGACTGACTCCTCTTCTGGTAAACAAACATGAACTTCGAAGCCAGACCAGACTGGGATCTCATTACCAGGCCAGTTGCACTCCTAGTGGAAACAAGTCTTATTTTATTTACAGATAAGAAATAAAGAAGTAGTATTGCCTATTATCCCAAGGGCATTGTTTACATTAATTTAGCAACTGCTTCCAAGGAGCTACAGAGTTCAAGAGCATTGCTAAACAGTGACAGCCCATCCTGGATTGAGTTACTGACAGAATTACAGCTGACACTAAGAACTGCTTGAAATGTCTTGAGGGGAACTGCAGACAATGGGCTGCATTATTAGCAGAATAAAGGTAAAGTTACAGGGGATACTTGAGACCAAGAAAGGCAGAGTCAGTGAGTCTGCCACAAGCATTGGCTATGGGTATATTATCAGCTAGCAGAGATCCCAGACCCAGACCAATGAAAGGAGGAGTTAAAAAGGAAATTCTAGTAAGCCAATTTGCTGAAACTTCAGCAATTTTTATTCTTTCTTCTCCCAAGATGGAGCCTCACATTGGATCATCAAACATATTCTTTGCATAATGTGTTGGTTTTTTTTTTTTTTTCTATCAATACCTTCCTTTTGCATAAAGAAATTTCCATTGCAAAGAATCTCCTCCATTCTGAAGCTGAACATCTTTCCCCAAAATCTGAGACACTGTGTAGTCTCAAAAATCTTATACTAGTCCTGTCAAGAGTGAGCTAGCAGAGGGTATAAATTAATGGTCTCATTCAAAAATGTAAAAGCTCAAACTTTCTCCTAAGAGTACTGGAAAAGTACATCTGGCTACATGATCAGTCAGAGTCATGCCCACATAACCTCCATCTCAGCACAGACTCACAGCTGTAAGAACACAAGTCCAAGAACACTTGTGAAATTAAAGCAGTAGCTTTCTAATGAGCAGATAGCCCTATCTAAGTCCACAGATCTAAAATGATATCATAACAGTTCTTCAAATTTCTATCCTTGGAGAAGCTTCTATTAGAGTGGCATACATAACACAGTGGACCAGGTCTACTTAATATCTATAAATCTGTAGGTAAATGAGTTCAAAGGGTCCAGTTTTTATATGGAAATTCTGCCTGTAATTGATTCTTATTTTGGCTATTAACTAACTGACAGCATCTAATTATCAACCTATAGATATGCCCACCCAACAATTAAAGCTAACACCAAGCCTTCATGTGTGGCTTGAATCTGTTATACAGCTTTATCCATTTGCTGAACATTCTTATGTTCACTATGTGAGGTACCGAACAAAGAAATGTTATCAAGAGTGAATAAAGGAATTTATCTTACATGTCCTCTAGGCTTCTGTTCAAGGAGGGAAAAAAGGACAGAGGAAGACAGGACAGAGAGAATTTCAGGGCACCCAATTATTTAGAAGAAAAATCTGTTAACCAGGATATGAACAGCCTGGCTATCATTAGAAGTGCTGCCTTAGGAATTACCTTGTCATATGGACTGCATTTGTAGAAGTAAACATATGAACTATAATACATAGTTCTTGGTTCCATTTTCAGTGTAGTCAATAGGTTAGATACTGTTTAAATGTATCTCTGCCCAAATATTTTAACACACATGGACAGTCACAAGAGGCATAGACTTCAAATCATAAAAAGACTGTTTGGACAAGCTTTGGAGCAGCAACACTTTTATCAAAATATAAACAAAATAGAACTTCTTAGACTGCATTTTCAGTTCTGTTTTCAAGAAGACTTCCTCACACAGAATGAGAATTTTCCTCATACTACAGTATGAGCAGAGACCTCCCCACCATAATCAGTAAGTAGGGAATACATAGTCATCAGACATAGAGCTGCTTCCAGTGACATATTGTCCAGATCATGCTATAGCCTTATAGTGATTAAATCACACCCAAGCATTGTCCCCAGTTAGGCACGTGAGGAATGTTACCTGGACATTCCAAAAGCATGTCAGGGTTAAAAAGCAGAGGGTGTGAGGATCACAACAGCAGGATGGCAGGCCCATCATTCTTGGGCAGCACCTGGGGTTGGTTGGCAGCTAACAAGGTCTGAGTGCTCCAAGGTCAGACAGCACTGAAGCAGGTTTCACTAGGAGGAGCTCATTGTAAGCTTCTTGGATAGGTCTGAGTTCATAGCTGCTCCCAAAAGCCTGTCATGCTTCATTGTGTAGCAGTGCAGGACTGGAGGGCTGTTGACACTTCTTGTGCTGAGAAAGGTGGAGGAGCCATTCCAAAGCTATACTTCTATCTTTTAAGTCCATCTGCCATAAGCACATTCATTCTGCTTTGAGTTCATGTGCAATGAACAGTTAAACAAGCAAAAACATTTTTAATAAGGGAGCTCCAAAATACATGGAAGTGAACTTCCGTGATCATATGTTATAAGCTTTTGCACCAGATCTCTTAACTTGAACTCTATAAGAAAGAACATTTTAAAGCACCACAGAAACTGTCTGACCACTCCCTAGTAAGCAGCATAGCTTGAATTTCAAGTACTAGTAACCAATAGTGCAAAAGATGGAAAAGCATTTCAGTTATTCTGTAAAAAAACACAATACCTTCATGGTATTTCACAGGTATAAAATTAGAATAAATTTGTCAAATAGCTATTTGCTGCAAATTATTCTGCAGAGTTTTTATATTAACTAAAAAAATCAGGCACATAATGAAAAAAAAAAAAAAGAAGAAGAAGAAGAAGAAATGAAAATGTTTAGTTCATATTCTGATATCAAAGTTTATTTATCATGGGGATACTTCACAATTTGTCCATTTCAGTGGGTGTGGTGAAATTCCTTTCCAAGACAGGTGTGATATTTTCTTGGCAAGTATTAAAAGAAGGCAGCAATATGTTATCAATAGTGTTGAATGAATCTCTTGTCAGTAATTAGCTATTATATTAAAGCATAAAAGTCTTGTGCTGTGCTAGTGGTAGAGGTTTATTGCATTGTGGGTAGGGACAGTGGTCAGATTTTTCCCATTTCACACAGACATGTAGCTCTTCTCTAGATATACCTGCACTTGACCATTTTGTGTAGCTCTATACGAAATTTAGCCAGATGAGTTTCTTTTACTGCCCCCATGTCATGACAGTTCTCAGGCTCTTGAGTATATCTACAGAGAGCAATAAAGCCCAATTGTCCAAACAAGCTCAGCAATTGTGTCAAAGCACTATCAGGGGGTTCAAAATCATTTTTCATTCAGTGTTCATTATGAGTAGCTATGCTCTACTTTAAAATTCTTCTCTACTGCAAATATGCACCCATACTATTCTAGTATTGCTACGAGCAGAAGACAAAAAATGCCTAAATGATAATTCTGCTGCATACTTCAGCTGGGGCTTGAGATACAAACATTTGCAAGAATTAGCAACCTGTCAGAAGTAAGCACGTGTCCTACAGCACCTCTCAGCAGAGAGAGCGAGCAAGAGCAGGTAATGTGATCACATTACAAATTACTTAATTTTTTGCTTAACTGACCTGAGAAGGAAGACATTAAAAAGTCTTAAAATTGCAACTTTCTTTCTTTTGCATCAGAGAATATTTCCAAAATAAAATGCAGAGATGGAGCTAAAGATTGAATTCCAAAGGTCAAAATCAGCCTCAGAATCAAATAGCAAGCTTTCTGCTGTGTCTGTATTACTCTGTAACATAGGCCTATCATCCTACATCTTCTTACAGTAAACCACAAAATAATAAATTTGCACTAATAACCTTAAGCATTCAATTTCCACCTAATTAAAACATGATGCTCATAGCTAATGCTGCTAGCTTCTTTTAACTTCTTGGCCCTGAACCTCTTACCTGTAACAGAAGAAAAATCAAGGTCAAATAGAGCACGCTAAGGATAGATAAGGCTGAAAGAATTTCCAAATCCATGGAGTTTGCTCCAAGTCTGACTTGTCTCCTCAGTGAAATGTCTCTGTTAACAGTGCCTTCCATATTAAAGTTCTAGTTCATGTGTACTGTGGCTTCAACTACTTCACCAGTACCTCAGCCTCATCCATCAGATGTACAGATAGCATCGTTTTTCACACAGGTTTTATGAATTCACTCTGTGGTATCTGAAATTCAGGGGTTGTGCTTCTGCAGATGGACACAAGTGAATGCAAACACTTTCTATTTTGAACAATATTACCGAGGTGTCTTTCATTCTGAAAATTCAGTCCTGGTTGTTCTGTACTATGTTCTTTGTTACTGTAATCATTGCAAATACCCCAAAGTACACAAGAGACAAGTCAAAGCAGCTCTGTCCAAGGTGTGTCACCAACCAGTAGTACCTTCCCAGACAGCCAGAAGCCATGCTCAAGAGTAGCCCTTCCTATTAGTGCACTGCACTTGTACTTCCTACAGCTGCTGGGCATGAGACCCATCCTGTTCAGTGGCACAGGAGGGAGTCTCAGGTGTCCTCACTCAGAGCCTGTGACACAGGCTTCTATTAGTCTTTTCTGGGAACCTCAGGTTGATTTTAATTTCTTGTTGGAGCCCATGCAAAATATGGGCCAATTTCCTTCTGTTTCCTTCACTAAACACTTGTAGGAGATAACAATTGGAAGAGTTTGTCCAGCTGACACCTGACTGCACCTGCTGCAGCCTCTGGGAACTGAATCAGGTGGCAAATACGGGCTTTCTGCCATTAGTATGGTACAAACACAAAGGCATAGGGGTGACTGGCATAACTACTGTGTTGGCCTCATCTGCCAGGATCCATGAAAAGGCAAAAAGCTGCACTTTCAGCCATTCAGACTACAGTCAGAAAATCCATCATCACCCACTACAGCAGGGAATAAAATAACCAGCAGCCACTAAAACATTATCCTCCATATTGCTGAAACCCCAGCCTTTCATGAGGTGGAAGTAGGGCACCTCCCTTCAGAAACACTTCCTCCACAGTTGCACTTCATTTGCACCAACATTTCTCTTTGCAGATCACCACCCCTCCACTTGATTCCTCCCCACTCTCTCTTCTCTCCTGCCTTTTTCTTCCTGGGCTTCCCAAATGGGGGTCATCCTTGACAGGACTCCGCAGGAAGGCAAGAAGGATCCCCTCCTCCCCTCCATTTGCAATGGGAGATCATTCCTCACATATTTTATTCCACATTATTATGACATTCTTAAGTTAAAACAAGATCGTTTGGCTCTTGGGCCAGCAGATCAACATCTCCCTTTGATTCCAGGTCACTGCACAGCTCCTGCTGTGCTGCCTCACAGTTTGCATTCAGTAGCTGTGTTGAGAGTGTATTGAAAACAACTTTGATTTCAGGCAACACATGATATGGAATGGTCCTTTGTGGAAGTAATGCACAGCAGTGAAAATCAAAGAGAAAGAACAAAACAGCAACAACAAAAAATCTGTGAACCACACAGAGTGAAAGGCTGTTGAGAATGACTTTATATTTCTTCAATAAAACAAAGAAAAAGCCTCAGAATGTTTTGCTTTGCTAAAACCTCCCAGGTCTAATATTGTTGCCTTACCCATCCTAGCACTGTCCAACTGGAATATATTTTACACAAAGAGTAGTGAATCAGCTACTGGTGTGAACTCATACATGTCATATCAGTTACAAAACTCTGTAACTGTATTTTCTGTACTGCCATCAGTACTGTATTTTCCCTCTGCCATCAGTAATTCAAAGTAGAATTTGACATTCTTATACGGAGATCATGTTCTGGATATTCAACAAGTTTTAGAATTGTCCAAAACATTTGTGAGAGCTGCAAAGCACCATGTGTTTCAGCTCTGGCAGGACAGACAGAGGCTCCTCTGCAGAAACACAGGTTATGTTTATGCAAGATTATGGCAGCTGTGCTCAAGTTTGGGCATAAGTCTGGAGGGCCCCTGGGGGAGCAGTGTGAGAGTTTATTCAAGGTCTCCCTCAGCCTTCCTGCCAGACTGCAGGGCAACATGAGCAGTGAGAAGAAAAGAGTTCAAGACCTAAGCTACCATGGCCACCAAAGGAATGTGTAGTGGGGACATGTCTTGGAAAACACTCAGAGGCCCACAGTAGTGCAAAACAGGCACAGAAGTTGGTATCCTAACTTGTAGTTTCCTATTTGAAGGCACCTCCCTGAAACAGCCATTGATGCTGAAGAGCAGCCACCAGTGATCTCTCCCCTTCTCTCCTTGTTGCTGGAAGGTAGCAAGTCCTGGTCTGTTATAGCACAGACGAGAGCCGCTGAACTGCACAATTCCTGTGCTGCCCCACTACCCCAACCACCAGCCCTCCCTGGGAGAGCTTTTTATTTTCAGGTGAGAGGGGTGAAGGAGGGAGGTTAGATGAGAAGGTATATTATTCCACCTATTTATTTATATACAACTATGTGACAACTTGCTGAGATCAATTTCTCATTTACTGGGATGACCTACCTACTAATTTCATAAGTCTCATTGAAGTGAGTAGGGCTGGCCACTGCAAACCTGTGCTGCTATTGTGGTGTAGACTACCCCCTACCATATCAGGGGAAAATCTTCCCAATTTAGCACACATGTTCTGGCAGGACATCTGATCCAAATTAGAATAGGCCTTTGTGGGGTTCCCTTGCTCAGCACTGAATTCCAGCTGTGGTAAGCCACTAACAATGTTACACCTAGTTTCTAATTTGGGTGTATTTTACATTTCATTATATTATGTCTGAATATTGAAAACTTCTACAAGTGGATTTGTTCCTATTCCATCAATCCACCTGCAGTGCAGTCAGCCTACAGAAAGACATGATTTGATATAACCTGTCTCCTCTCCTGCCAAGGCATATACAAACTGAAGACATGTTGAGTGGAGGGAAGACATACAGAGGAGAGCTGGCCATAGACACTGGGCCTGTCTCTCCCAACAGTCAGACAAGACCCTTGAATTATGCTTCTTAAAAAGAGTTGTTGGTTTTTATTGTTGTTGTTTTTGTCAAAAAGTATCAAAAATTTCTATTCTAATGAGCCTTGTTTTTTCCTCTCATTTTTTCAACTGCAAGGAAAACCTCTATAGAAACGATTGAATTTTAAAATTTTATTTTCGGTGTTTTATAGCACCTGTTTCATTTTTATTCTATTTGCATTTTTTAACATATTTCGTGTCATGGTCTCATTGCCCACCAGCACCAACACTCCTGAGAACACAGCTGATGCAGGCAGGTAGGGCTTTCCTGCAACCCTAAGGACACAATCAACAGAAACTCTTCTCACTTCCTACACCTCCAATCCAAAAAGTTCTTAAGTCAAAATGTCTGCAGCTTGTGCTAACCCTTTGAATTGTGAAAGGCTGAAAGCACTGAGGAAGTGCATGGCTTGGCTGATTTATGGTGCAAACTGATTGCTCATGTGACTTTGGAAGCAGATTCTATGTACCTAGTACATACACTTGGTCTGACATTCACAGATTAGGTTTTAATAATCAAATACTCATTTACTGCTCCACACAAAGCTCTAGACACAAAGTCTAGGTGAGATACTCAGAGCTTCACTAACATGCACAGTCTCAAATATATCTGCCGGCTGTATGGTCGAAGTGGTACCACCAGAATTCTTCTTTGCAAGCCTCTCCTTCCTGTCCAGGGCACAACAGCTGATAAGGGGTCTATCACACAGATTAAGTCATGTTTAAATAGCTCGAGGTGCCTATGGTACCAGATAAAATTAAGATGGAAAGGCAATCTGTACAAGTTCAGCTTTTCACACAGGCCAAGGAAATATTAATTAGGAAGAAAGGTTAAAAACAAGATAACGATCAGGAGAAACAAATGCCCTCTTCACAGAAGCTAAGAGCAATTTCTGTTTACCAATTTCACAACTTGTCTTGGATGGCAATTAGTCTTAACAAAAGAAAACAATGACCTTCAAAGGAACAACAGCCTGATATTAATTATACCATACTTAACTAAATTAGCATGTTTTCCTTCCAGGTGCTCCCTGTACCCTCATTTAGTAGGAAGTAGGAACGTGGTATTCTAAACAACAAAAATATCTGCTGAGTTGAATCTTTCCCCATCCACAGCAAAGAGCTCTACTCTACCTCTGGAGTAGTTTATCTGGAGCTGAACTACTGAGAGTCATACTGACAGTAAATTTAGAGTCCTTCTGTCCTAGGACCTTCCTTCTCTCACTTGGCATAAGGGTGGATTCACATAGTCCTGCTATAAATGTGTAATAACAGTGCAACAGCCTCTGTCTTCAGAGTATGCTATTGCCCTGAAGAATGTTCACCTGCAGGTGAAGTAACATGCAGCTAGTGATTCTGGAAAAGATTCAAGAAAGTAAATCCTACAACACTGACTAGGGCTTTTGTATATATATATATTTATTATTTTTTTTAATGGTTGTCACAGCCTAAAAGTTCATCTACAGATATAACATGCAAGAAGGAAGCAAGTGTAAACCACATTCCTAAGGATTGTTTCCACAATAGCCAGGGAACAAAAGGACAGTCTTATCAGGCTTCTGAGGCTCAGTCAGACACTTACCATTGTATCAGCACAGCAAACTTCCTGGGCAAAAGCTGGGTTAGGATTACCAGCAATCTCTGAAATAGAATGAACAACTGTCATCCAAAAACATCAAGTTTAATTTTTAAGAGTTCAGAGAAGTTTGTTTAAAAATATCCTTGTGGACTTAGAAGTAGACACCATCTTTACCAGGTCTCAAGGTAAAAAGGAACATTTCCAGCTTGAGAACTTGACTGAGAACTGTAGCTCAGCATTCTGCTATAGTGGCTGGGTGTGTGCATGACCTCTAGTATTTTTGGTCTCTAGACTACCACAACTTATAATAGCTGCTCTGTACAAGGAGTGGATGCTCTCCTCTACTAAGCTCCCCCCACAAAGCTAGTGCAAAAACTCTGGACCTGCTGACCAAGAAGGTGCAAGGAGCACAGGTGCTGCCTATTCCCACAGATAACCTTTTCCACCAAACTGCTAAGTGGAGAAAGTGCCAAGCTACAAAATTATCTTCTTCAAGTTTGCAGGATGAATACAAATACTTAAGCTTATATGCTGATGCAGAAGAACTTCAGAGTGTAAGATGACTCTCTGGGTCAGAGACACACCCTCTTGGACTTCATTTTCTGCAGTTGGCAGAAATTGCAGTGCGAGAGGTTAGGCATGAGACATACATGCTGGACAAGGGCCCTGGTGAGGACAGGCAGCAAACTTAACAGGGTAATGCTTCTTCCAGGTCTGGCAGACAGCATCATAACTTAGTCAAGAAACTACTCTTCTCTACCAACCCTTTCAACAGCCAAAATCTCATTCATTAGAAGTATGTATATTTCATTTCTTTCCACACTAAAACTTAATTTTCCTCTACAGATACAGAGAGTGGTACTTATTTGCATAAAGAATATTAGGATAGTAGATTATTTTGTGCATTTTTGTTTTGTTTTGTTTTTAAATGAAAGGCAGGGGCACCACCTAATGGTGAGTTAGAACCCTTGGCTTTTTCTTTTTCAGTAAGCTATATATTATATCAACACTGAAACTACGGATAGCAGAGACTGTCTGATAAAATAGGAAGTAAAGAAAGTTTTATTGTTCAATTGAGATTGAAATGTCAATTACTAACCATGAACATCAGCAGGTTTGATTAAGATACTCCATATTACACATAGGCATGCACACCTATGCCCCAACCCCTGCACATAACTATCTTAAGAAAGAAAATAAAGCAAAGGGTTTTTAATACCTATCCCATGTTAGATTAAACTTAATTTCTTAGAATCTAAGTTGCTCTAGTGAAGAAGAAGAAAAAAAGCCCTGATTATAGACCAGGATTTGTAGTGATATTCCAGCCTCTCTCTCTGCTGAGCAGTATTTCAGCTGGAAACTTGCAAAGGAAACAAATGCAGGTCCTCTGTTAGGTCATGTTAAGAATTTTAAATTACCTTTGAAATGGGCATTTATCTTGACAAATTTTGTTTTGTTTTGTTGTTGTTTGTTTGTTTTGTTTTATTTTGCATGGGATTTCATGTTCAGCCCAAGGGTTTTGCTTTCCAATGGTACAATGAAAACAAAGAGAAAAGAAACATTAAAGGAAAGCTTGCTCAATTAGTTAAATCAGTGCATCTCATCTCCTCTTCAAATGCATAAAACTGAATCTTCCAGTGTAAAAGACCAATGGGAAATCAAAAATACACATTCATAAGTCCTGAAGACCCTAAAGGCATGGAGATTGCATTAGAATGGTGCTTTGGGGAACTATAGTATATTTGGACAGTTGATCACAGTAAGACTGAAGTAACACTTAGGTGAATATTCATCACACTGATAAATTCAGCAGGTGAAAACCCTTAACATCTAAACAGTTTCATTTTTGTACATATACTGGGTTCTGGAATGAGCATGTAGCTGAAGTATCTATCACACAGGGAAAGGAGCAGCCAGGAGAACCCTCACTATAGCACATTCTGGATAGGCTGTGCAAAAAGGGCACAGGAATGGCAAATTCAGAAATTTCCTAGACTGCACATGTAATATATGGATCTGGAAAAGACCACAGAGGACTGCATATCTGGGGCAACAGCATGTTAAGGAAAGGTGACAAAATCTGCACAGTCTGGGCAATACCCACACACTTTCACTCACAGGGCTCACATAGGCAGTGTTGTGCTGAACACAGAGCAGTGTTATTGCCTTTGCTATAACCCTGTTAAAAATTGCAAAATCCACTGTTAGCTCCACAGTGGAAGAAATGAGAAATTGAGGACAGGATTAAAAATTAAAAATAATAATAAAAAAGCATCTTTGACATCCTTAGAAGTCGGCCAAACAAGAAACACCACTGTTGTTACTAATTAGCCAAAGATAAAAAAAGTAAAAATAAAAATCCATGAATATCATACTTACCTGAAGGCTGGTACAGGCAAAAAAAGAACTGTTACAAATTATTATTAATAATAATAATAAAAGTCAAACTGTCATGAGGTTGGACAAAAGTAATACTTTAAAAATAAAATTTGGATTTGTTAGTTAAATAATACTTCACTTGAAAGAGATTTGTTAGTAAATCTGGCAACTGTTTAATATTTTAATTCAAGTGTAATTATGTTGTTTATATTCTGTCTTATGTTTATATTATATCATATGTTTTTTAGAATCTACTAAAACTATATACTTGAAAAAAACAATATCCCAACAATACATGCCAGCCATAACAATTTTAATCAGATAAACAAGCTGGTGGATGGTAGCAGAAGATTTATACACGTTGTGTTTACCTAAGATTAAAAAAATCATGACAGCTGCATTTCAAACAATGGGTGAATCACACATGTGCATGCAAGTATCTATGATATTTACATTTAGGCTAGGTGAAAATCCAATGTGGAACATCAAGGGAACATAAGCATTTCACTTCAGACAGTATAATGGCATCAGACACCCCAAAAGAGAGGGAAATTTTAGCTCTCAGCCCAGGTTTTAGTGGTTCATAGCAGAGCACCTGTATTTGAAGTCACTGAATATCAATGGACAGCATGTCCCTGTTACATTATGACAGATTGACATTCTTGCATATTAACTGTATGAATCTCAGAGACAGAAGAAGAGCATTCATCTTAAAGAATGCCTAAGGACTTGTGTACTTTCAAACTCAGTTCAGAAAAATTTAGGATGTATGTTTCATTTCATGTTTTCACAGGAAAAAAATAAAATAAAATAAAATAAAAAAATCCCTTTTCTAGAGCTGTGAGATTCAAATGATGTGGCCAGAATACCTCAGATGCACTGTGGAAGGCACCTTAAGTTCAAGCCCAGGTTCTATAAACATCATGGAGATTGAGTGAACTAGACAAAGAAACAAAACCTGTACTCCCCATGGAGGACAATTAGAGTCTATGAATGAGGTGTCATTAGCCTTGCTGCTTTATAAAACAATTCTGAAAATCTCTGCTCTTGTAAGTTTTACCCAGGACAGATCCATAATGTTTTACATGTATTTGACTACTGTTTCACCACTCTATTCCCTCAGCATTTGCTCTGGATTTTTTGTTTTTGTATTTCTTTTCTTGTTGAAATCCAAATTCCCACATATTACACAAGACCTGCCATAATTTTTAATGCATCACCATGGAGAACAGGGTCTTATATCCACATCTTGCTGTCCCAACATACCCTTTCTCTCTCCCAAGACTATTCTCCAATTTATAATTCAGTTGTATTCCTCGTTTACTCCCAGTTTTCTACCCCCATGCCATAACACTTCCAATACTTTGACAAGAAGCTATCATACATTAAAGGAAGTCTTCTCTGTACATGCATCTTGATAAATTCATCCTTTGGTTCACTCCAAGCTTATCATTGATACCACTTGTCAGCAGAGACAGATTCTGTGGCCCACTTGCTCTTCTGCTTTTCATCAGCTCGAGGATTCAAGAGACATATCTGTTACCCAAAAGAAAAGGAACCAACACAAGAGCTGCTTGTTAGAATGACACGTCTACTTAGCACCTCATGTTATGTGTTTCCCAAGCATGCTTGCATCTTCCCTAATTCCAGTTGCCCAGGAAATTGGGAGACAAAAATAGCTGATGATTGAAGTAACCTTCACTCCAAGAGGAGAGAGCATAATATTGTCACATTACCAAGCGTCTGTAGCTTTGAAAGGTTAGGCAATGCCTCTGTAATGAGGACAGAGAGACTGGGCAGTCTCCCTAGAGCCAAGCACTTACCTGCCCTCATATAACCTGATGCTGCTAAGTGCAGAGAGAGACCTTTAGATCTTTGTTTCTGCCTCTCTTAGAACAGTAAAGCAACTATCCTATAGACATGCTGAATCACAAGACTCCAAGCTTTAAGACAAAGAAAAAATGAAAGTATGGGCAGTTTCCTTAGAGCTTTATACCAGGCACTGCTTATCCCAGTCCATCATTTTGAGGTAGGAATTAGAGTGACACAGCACACATGATGCTGGCTGTTAGCATGGCATCATTCTGGGAACTCTACAAGACAGTCTGTCTCAGGCACAAGTAACAGACAGATTAATGTTGTCACCACTGAATTCACTGGCCTGTCATGGAAACCAGATCATACAGTTCTATGGGACCATTGGTTGGGAATTAAAACCTTCCATTCTGCACTCTGTGGACACTTACTTTGACCCCAAAGCACTGAAGCTATAGCTTGTAAAACCATAACCTGTAGCATTAGGGTAATTTTTTTCTCTTAGTTATTGGCAATTATTATTATTAGTCATAAATATGTATGTGAAATATCTTTGAAGGGATGCAGAATTAAAGATTTAAGGCATATGTAATCTTGATGCTGCCATTAGTCTTCTAGGCTATTTTTAATACAGATGTGTGAGCATGGGCAAACATGCTTACATTTTACTGGTTAGTGGGTGAAACTCCAGCACAAGATGATTAACGGTCTGTAAAAGCCACATGTTTAGAAGAAAAGTCATTGCTTTGTGTCCAAACAATACTGTGAGGCCACTAGTTCTTGTTCCTTCTTGTTCCTTTAATTAGAACTAGTCAGGCACTGCAGAAACGTGTGTTTCATCATCTTTCTCAATGCATGGGTTACAACTGAATAGACCTGTGCGGTGTCAAGAGTTGGACTTGATGATCCTTAAGGGTCCCTTCCAACTCAGGATATTCTATGATTCTATGATTCTATGAAACCAGTTAAAAATCTTGCTTTTAGCAAGGTGCAGTCCTCACAGGTGTCAAAGCCCATTTACATTCATAGAGAAATATGTTTTACTTGTGGTTAAGTAGCTGTTCCAGTTCTTAGACAGGATCAGGCAGGTTCTTCTTGCTAAGTGCTGTACGAATGCATAGTGAGATACTGTTCTTGCCCCAAGGAACTTTAAATTGAAAGTAAACTTCTAGACTCCTAAAACTCTTTTAACTACTTTCATATGGAAACCAAACTTTCTTGTACCTTACCATTTTTCAATGCAAACTTACTGATTAGGGTGACATCTCACAGGAACTGTAGTATATCCTGTGTCTCTCTGTATCTGAAATGTTAAACTACTAGCATCTTCACTGTATCATCATTTATGCAGGTAAGAGACATGCAGGAGCTAATCCAGTCTAATACCATATATCTCCTTACCTCCCTGGGTAAAGCTGATTTTTTCTGTCACAAACCAAGAGACTTCTTTGTCTCTCTGGGCTGAGCTAACGGCATCCTGAGAAACTCTTGAAGAAGCTGCCTGCCATCACCTGTCTGTGAATAGAAAGCACTTTGTGCTTTGCTTTTGTGGTAGGGCTGACTTGTAATATGCTAAATAGCACAGATCAAGAAGTCCCTGGTCCTTACTCTTCCTTCTGTCAGGATCAGCAACTTCTGCACAAATCTCTCTAAACATTTTATCACTTTCTAAAAATTTCAGTGTCTCTCTGAAAAGCAATCCCCCCATCAACCTCACTTATTTAGCAGAATGTGCTAAGGAAGTGCTTTCATTTCAACTTAGCCTGAAATTAACTACAAATTAATTGTTTTTACTATCAACAGGGTGTAAAATCTGCATGTGACCTGCCTGCATTGCAGCAGCAGGCAACAGTCTTCACTGCTGCAATAGTCAATTGAAGTTAGGTCACAACAGGTCAGCAAATAATCTCAAAACCATTGAATAATTTAAAGGGTAATTCAGTGGTCAACAAATGTCAGACCTTTATCATTCTGTAAATCATCTCTCCTAATGATCCTTAAATTGCATTAAGCAATGAATTTTATACAGCTTCCCTATTGACTGTCTGTCCTACATATGTATGAATTTGAGGTGGGTAATTGCATATGCTCCAAGCATTGTCATGATTTATATAGCAAAGAAGCCAAGATGACTATTGTCACTTACATTCAAAACAACATGTAACACTGTTCTACTAAAAGGTAATTCAGTAGGTCACCATCTCATGCACACAGAGCCTGACAGTTTGGGGCTGCTCTGTCATTAGGGTTTGTTGGGAACAATTTGTGTTCCCAAGAGTTTCATTTTTGTTTCTTAATTTGCTTTGAAATTATGAAGCATTATATAAGCATTAAAATCATATGCTGTGTAAGTTATTTAGACTGCACAATGGGTTCTGTCAATTGGTCATTTAATTATGAGCAGAATCTGATTTTTAGCCATCTTATAGTAGTTTTTCTCACCCTAGAAATGCCTACTATCTCACTGGGAAACACAGCATTACCTTCTGAGTTCCTTTTTTTCAAAGACTCATTATAGACTCCACAAAGCATAGCAGGCAGTTCTCTATTATTTTTGTAGTGCTAATTTTATGTTCCCGTTACTACTATAGAACAATGAAACCTAGAGGAAACTAATATATTAATTTATTTAAACTACAAAACTGACAAGCAGATTATCCAAGGTTACTGTACCTGTTTCAGAGATTAAACATCATTTGGAAATCAAAGGGCAACTATTTATCAGCTGCAATGTGTTTGATTCAAAGCTTAGAGCACAATTGTATTTCTCATGGATATTTGTGCTAATTTCACAGGCTAGGCTGACAGACAGTGTCCAAAAAGAAAAGTATAGAGGGATGGATTTAAAAAGGATGCTTTTATTTCCAGAATTGAAAGTTGTCTTAGTTGTCTGTTGCTGGACTGAAAAATACTTCCACGTCCTTGAAGGATCAAGGACTATCAAAACAGACAAAAAGAAGTTCTGTGGTTTAGTGGCATCACAGTTCACATGGTTCATATTTCTACTAAGCTCACTGTGCTGTTTCACAGACCATGTGGCTTGGGATTGCTTTCAGACACAAAACTATGCACGGAAGTACAGATTTAGATACAACCCAAGATACATCCACAGATCTTTGGTGCTTCTGAACAATGTGTATTGAATCAAACCCACTTATATTAAAGTATTTAGTACATGTTGTCTTTAGAAATTTTCAAAAGCATCTTTGGGAAGGTGTTATGTGGAAAATTTAAGTAATAACTTTAGACCAGAAAGACGGTGTACCATCTGAACAAATAAAATCTGAATACTATCTTATAAGGTGAAGGACTATTTTTCTTGTTTCTACCATAACAGTATCGTCGGATTCTGTTATTCTAGCAAATGCTGTAAATGAACATTATTCAGTTTCTTCTTTATTAAAACAATTATTTTTGCATTAATCCAGAGCTCCTAATGCAGTGTTGGGGAAAAAAGCAATCTGAAGGAAGGTCTGAGATGACTTTGTGAGTAGCAGAAAGTGTCTTAAATCCTGAAAGAAAACTGCAGTTTTTACTTGACAAGTTATACCAGCTGAGTTGAAAGTCTTGGTTGCTATAGCATATAAAGTAGTTGTAAAATTTGTTGGCCAATCATATGCAGTCACAGGGAGTGCTAGAAACCAGTAAGTGTTCATTGTGCTGAAGCACATCAAAGATCCGTATCTTTGAATCCGTTATGTGCACAGAACATACTAATGAGCAGTGCTATAACCCTTCAGGCAAACTTTTTGTTCAGATTCTTTTTGTTCAGTATAACAGATTGAACAGTACTGAGACCTTCCAAGGTTCCCTTACCCCTTATAGTTATGCATTCCCCTGCCTTCCGCTCCTGTGCATTTTTATTGTTATTTTGTTTGTTTGTTTGTTTTGTAAGGGCACAACAGAGGTTTGCAACCTCTTCCTATATGACTGCAGTGCTAGATTCCTGGGAGCAGGGCAGTATGGAAAAGCCTCCATACCTGCTCCTACATGCTGCATCTAGAACTCAGGAAGAAGAGATACCGCATAGGCAGTGCCACTATCTGCAAGGTATTCCAGTCTGGTGGAAGCTGAATCCCAGACTCAGCCTGAAACAGAGGCAAAAATAATTGTTCTGAATCAGGACACTCTGACCTTTCTTTCTGTCACTATGCAGACTAACATCAAGCATGTGCTTCCCATTCACACATGCTTCACCCCTACACAGGGACCACGAGAAACACAGAGATCACAGACCAGGCACACGCAGTCCTACTCCTTTGAGGCTAATTCCCAGTGCAGATGAACAAGGGAAGGCAGTGCCTGGAGTGGGCTAAGGGAAAATTCCAAATGCAAGGTGAAGCAGAGACAAATGGTAGTTTAAAGGTAACAACGTCAATGTCATTAAGGAGGGTTGCAAAGAGAACTGCTGTCCCACTGCAGCAGTTATGGAAGACTATAGCATGTGCCCTGGAGAGAACTGCAGGTGGGCTAGGACATGTCTACCTGTGGGGCTCGCTTAAGGTGATGACTTTTGGACAATGCAATTGTCATACTTTAGATCTGCACTTTGTTCTCCACAGTGGACTGTTGTGCCAGGTATAGTCACACACGTGCCCTGTACAATGCAAGGACAAAGCAGCTGAGAATTGAATTATTCAATATTGAACATGGAAAAATACTCTTCAAGAAAAAATATTCTAGAGTTTCTTCACATTACCTGAAGGGTCCCCACTCTATGTTTCCCTGACTGTAGTGTCACCCACTTGACAGAATCCCCTGCAATGCATTCTTCCTAGCACTTCTGAAGTGATGTCTCTGGAGAACTGCAAAATTGTTCGGATCACTCTAAACCCCCCTTAGTGGTTAGTGCTGTGGGACATTAGTTCTGGATGACTAATTATTTGGTTTAAAAACAGGTATTTTTTTTTTCTTGGGCTATAAAGACAACATGACCACTTTCTGTACTTTTGACCCCGGGGAAAGAAAAGCCACAGATAATAGAATTAAACCCTCATTCACTTGAGATAATATTTGTGTAAGCTCCCTTAGTAAAATGTCATGTACACTGCCAAGTCTGCAGGTTATCACTTCCACAGTTTGAGTATTTAGAGAAGGGGCTTGGAACTAGGAGGTATTTGGGGGAAAGTTATGAGAATTATAATTATATGGCCATATATAATTATATGGCTGTAACCATAGAACATTTTTCTTACTCAGCCCAATGTTTCCTTCAAGACTTGAGCTCAGACAAAATAAGGGTTAGGATATTTTTTATTGGCCCAACACAGAAATATTATTAAAGGTTTCAAGGCCACACAGATGATTTGCCCACTTTTTTGGTAAGGTTCTCTTTAGACCTTGCAGGGAGAAATCCAAAACTTTTAATTGTGATTCCAATTGTGCTCTTCTTTCCAGGAATTATTTTAAAATTCTAAGCACCAAGAATCAGGAGTGCAAGTCCTCCCCATCAACACTCAGAGCTTTTTCCTTATAACTCTGAAATATCACCAACAGTAATAAAGCTTCTTGGCTAAGTGTTAGTTTGAGACGTCATTCCATTCCAGAGAAGAAATGAGCTCTCCATTCCTTTTCCTGCTGCAGTCCTGTTGTGTTTGTATGCCCATACAGTTTTAGGTAACTAAGATTAGATTCTTCTGTAACTTGGGAGCCAATCCTTCCTTTGACTTCTTCCTTCTGCATTATGCATTGTTCCTTAAAACAGCATTGCTATGCAATTTGCAGTACATATTCTGTAAAAAAACACCAGTAAAGAGAGAAATTCAAAAACTCTTTTTAACACAGGTAGTACTCTGAGCAAGTTGTGCAGTCTGGTAATACACAGCCTTTTGGTTTGACTTCTCCATAAGGAAATGGGGATTCAGAAATGTAGCTTCAAAAAGAACAAGCCCATTCTTGAAAAATTCACATCATTGGTACTTCTTAACTGCAGAACACAGCTCTAACCTTTTCTATAAAGGTGTTTAAACTGGAGTTATTATTACACCCATCCTCTATCAAACCTGAATACACTTTTGTTGAATGTTCTTGTTCATTTGGTAGATATATCACAGTATAATGTTGTCTTTTTCTGCACCCCCCTCCCCCCCCCCCCCCTTTCTTTTTTTTTTTTTTTTTTTTTTTGATATCACATAGGAATTGTACCGGCAAACCATGCTGTGTCTCCACATACAAAGCTGGCTTTTGTGGGTAGGCCAGAGAAGTCTGCTGGCTCCAGCTGAAGGAAAACAAGAAACAAAGAAGAAAATATTATCCCTGCTTTGTGTCATGTGCTTTGGTGTCTTGTTACAAAACAGTCAACAGTGGAAATCAGAGTCCCCACACATGATGCCACAACTGAGACACGATACATATGCAGGTGGTGTTTTAGTAGATATATGCATGTATGGATTCTCCTTCATTTGGCATCCCTCTCATGAATCAGTGTCTGACTTGAGTTGTTCCAGGATGTTTCCCTGAAATACTTGTCCAAAAACAATGAGAAAATTGAACTGTAAATAAACTCTGGGAATGAAATGGACAACGGTGTGATGAAGAACATTTGGAGAAAGCAAATAAAGAACTTATATTGTTATGACTGAGCTGCAGAATTCTGGGAGTAGAACAACATGAGAAATATTTGAAGTAGTAAGATCCTGAACTAATTCTACTTAGGCCTTCCTGGAGTTTATTATGTTTCTGGTGGTGGCCAGTTCACTGCCAAAAAGCAGTATGACCTCATAAATAGGATACTGGCTTTGCTGCTCATAGTCAAGTTAAGATCAGAAGCACAACCAACCCAAAAGTGACCTGGAACTAACTTTTATCCATTTCCATGGGCAGCAGGTATTTGTCAGCTAAGACAGGCATAGTTAAAGTTCTAGGGCAGTGGTAGCTGGAGCCTTTACTTTCCATTGGTCTACTTGCCATTGTTTCTGCCCATTATGTGGACTGTGTACTCCAAAATATTTCAGCAGTGACTTTTTAATATATATATATGTATAAGTGAACATACACAGAGATATTTGTCTGGCTTTATCTCAGGAATCTGGGTAGGTATTAAGTGGAATTATAGGTTCTGCATCACTTCTATTAATCCAATTTATACTTTGCACATGGCCTAGCACTGCACCCCAGAATAATCAGTTGGTACAGGAGTCTCTGTAATCTGAAAGGACAGATATACAGTAAATAGACCACAGCAAAGGACATAAGAATGCACCTGTGGTTACTTAGTGTATACTATGCTATGCTTATTGTAATATCAGTAAATACAATAATTCCTCACTAAAAAGATAAAGACTAAAGATTGTTTGAACAGCAATCTTAAATATATATATATATAATTCCAACAGCAATTTTAGCATACTATTTTAAAACTCATATGGTTAGTAAAGCCTTTAAAATTCCACATGAAAAGGAAATACTCAGCCAAAATCCCAGAGAACAGTTGTAGATAATTTCTAGTTGTTTTACTGCATTATCAGATTTCCAAGAATTTCCACTACACATCTTCTGTTCTCCCGCAAACCCCACCCCAAAAAAGTAAAGGAACAATAGGTCTTCAGTTTTTCTGATATTCCAGATATCTAATATTGAGCAATATGCAGGATCCAGAAAAAATATATATATATATATTATATATATAATAAAAATCCTACAAGTCTTTTTTTCAGCTGTAAAAATGCTACAGAGGATACAAACACTATTTCTCTTTCGCAGGTCACTTATAATAGGCAAGCTGCTTGTGATGCATCCCATGCTGGGACCAGCTATAAGCCATGCATCTGCTGATTTTAGGAATAAAAGAGCTAGTCCATAAAACATGGAATCAGAGGAGTGGCCTCAGGGGCATATTGGTGCATTACATCTGTGAGATCAGAGTGTTTCACCAAAAGATATATATTGTTACAGGAAAAGGGGCTTCCATGCTTTTTGATTCTGTCATTATTTATTGTTTGCATTGTTCGTTCTGTTATGCTAGATAACAGACACAGCAGGGGTAACTTGCAAGAAGGCCCTGCATCTTGCTCTGGAGCTTACAGTGGTTGTCACTGCAAAGGAAACTTTTGCTATTAGAGTAACTCGTGTGCAAAAACATTTAAGCTGTTGCTTGTCTGAGATCCTTTGGCCTCCTGTCAAGTGTAAAAAACATTCAGTTTAGGAATAACCTTACACACAGTAATATTTCTCCTGTGTCCCTTTCTCTTTTTCTTCTTGCTAGAGAGACATTCAGGAAACAAGGTCTCTCCATGGAGCACTGTTATTAACTATCCTAGAACATCCTTTTTACAAAGAAAGAGGATTTCAAATAGTTTTTCTCATAGTAGTTATTATGACCATAATCTGTAATTCATTATTTATATCATTACTTTTCCTACCTGAAGAATTATTTAAAGCAAGGTTTAGTCAGCATGAAATAGAAAGACTAAATTGATTTCTTCCTTAGTAAGGATACTTTACAAATGAAGATCACTATTTTTTCAGTGCCAGAAGTGCCGTGAGCACATACTTTGCGTGGTCAGTATGACTATGATTGCAGGAGATGACAACCGCAAGAGACAAAGGAAGATGGGGAATACCATAAGTCCCATTTTAACTCTATTATAAGTACTATGTTCAATTGCAAAACATCAGGGTAATCCTCTGTGTTTACAAAAGAATTGTCCTGCAGTAGGACTCCACTGCTGTGGAGCACATCAGATGGAGGACTTGGCCCTGCATCTGTGCACCCAAGGGTCTGTCAGGCATGAGATGAACCCGCTGGGCAGCTAAGGCAGCAAGAGAATTGTACTTGTGTTTTGATAAAAGTTCAAAAAAAAAAATCAGAATACTTCCATACTTTCCATACCTTAGTGATTTTCTCTGATGCTCTTTCACCAGCTTTGAACTTTGAATCCACTCTTTGAACTTAGATACTGGAATAAAGCATCCAGCCTCAGCTGCAAAACCAAACACAGAGAAAATAAAAATTACCCATTTCTACTCCAGAATTCAGGTTTAACATCTGTCATGTTTGGCATGCTTATGATATTCTGGTTTCCTGAACAAAATTTCAGATGTTACCAAACCAAATGACATATGAGTGTTCTGCCCACATTGGTACCCTACCAACACAGAGCACAGTAACTGCCACGGCAGAGCAGCTAAGGCTCCATATACTCCAAATGTATCCTGCCCAGCTACAGTCACTACAAATGCTAAGGGGAAATATATATACCAGCCTTCCCCAGAATAAATTTCCATTTCACTTCAACCATCAATTAGGGATTTCCATGTTTTCTCATCAAATAAATAAATAAAATTCTGAGATGGTTGACACTGTTTTTCATAATCCAGGAAATAAGCATTAACAACAACTTAGGCCTTTACCTTCTTATTGACTGGATCTCAGGTCAGCTGATGTAGCTCTGTAGTCCTGTGACTGATGCCAGGATCATGGGTCCGTAAATTATCTGGCTTATCCCACTTACTTATCTTTTTCCATGTTAGTATAGTGCTTCCTTGCTTCCACTTTCAGGTACTTCCCTACAGTGCTTATCATGGCTATTCAATCAGTGCTGAGTGCTTCGTCCTTCCTTAGCATTTGAATCAAGTATTTGGCATGTAAACTTCCAGGCAAGTCTTTGCTAAACAGTTTGATGGAGCAAGACAGGAAGAGGTAGGAATGATGACTAGGAAACTGAGTGAGGTTGCTATACACACAACCTGATTTAACCTTAGACCCAAACACAGTTCTAGCTCTCACCCCATTTAATATCAACAAAGGGCAAATAACCATTTCACTCTGCTCAGATATTAATTACTGGAAGTCCACAGGCCCTGGTAGTTACTACTAACTAGCTGACATTTATCAGTCTTAATAATTTGCTAAATACAACTGAAAACTTTGACATATATAGAGCAAGAGCCAGTGACTACCTGCCTTTCCCATATGATTAGCAGTGGATGGATTTCCTAAGCTTTTTCTTCTGTACAGTTTTCTCCATTGCATAAGCTCATAAGCATCTTGTTCACTAGTTTTGTCAGTTTAAAAATAAATAAATAAATAAATTAGAAACAGCTTGTATTAATTATTTATTAAATCATCTCATGGGATTTATATCCAGGAGTAGAAATATGTCTCTTTAGATTGAGGTGCCTGTACACATTCCTGTAGTCTGATTTGCAGCTTGCTGCTAACTGCCATTTAGTCTTCTGCATGCTCTGTGAATTGGTCTGATACCTACCTTTTCTGAAGCTGGCTCTAATCATCAGGCTGGGCAATATGTTTCTGCTTAGTAACTTCACACATACAAGCAGTCTTGTCCAAAAGGCAGAGCACCACTGAGTGGCAAGCAGAGATGGATTCCGCATGTTGAGGAGTGTCACTTTTACTAGCCAAATCAATACCACATTTCCCTCCTTATCTTGAAAGCTATGGGAGGACAAATTACATTAGCATGGATCTCTGCTTCAGCTCCCACCATACCCCTGCAGAACAGCAGGCTATAGTTTCATGAACCTTTGCCCTTATATGCTGTCAGTCAGCTATTGGAAAGGATGTGGCAGGTTTGAACATGCTTAGCTAGAACATGTTTGGGGTGTTTTTTGTGGCTAAAATGTGGAGGTAGTAGCTGCATGCACACTGGGGTAGCAACTGTGAATATTACTGCTGGAGTGTAGTCCCTGTTGGTTTCAGTTGGCTGATGACAGATGAAACCAGTGTCACCTGAAGCTGATAGGACTAGAAATATTAACTCTGTTCTACCTCTTCTATTTTTGGCTCCTCAGAAGGTCTCCTTATAGTTCAAGTTTGGATTTCTGAATAGGAATTCGTAGTTTTTCTCAAACTCAGCAGAAAATACACAGAATAAGGTTATTATAAAATAGCTAAATCTATATACTGGTTTCTTTTGTGGCAGGAAGACATACTATACAAATTTGTTAGCATTATCTAGAACATGTCTGGACAAGATGATCCCAAGAGTGAACTTGGATTTTCACCATAAGAAACAAAGCAGACAAAGATTGCTCTGGGGGTTAAATCAGTCAAATAGAGGATGAAACAAAGGGCCTAAACGGTTGGCTATCATAAAGATATGGGGAAGGAAAGTGCTGTTGAATATACTTGTAACTGATCAGTAAAATGAAATAAGAGGTGACCAAATCTGCTGAGGACATTTTCCATAACAATAATCTGGAAAGGTTGTTGGTAACACTATAGATATTGTTTTAGAAAAGCCATCTTGATGTT
Organism: Heteronetta atricapilla; assembly: GCA_011075105.1. Taxonomy (NCBI): domain Eukaryota; kingdom Metazoa; phylum Chordata; class Aves; order Anseriformes; family Anatidae; genus Heteronetta; species Heteronetta atricapilla. Next base: position 11,177,928 of record CM021747.1, read on the forward strand.
TCTCATAGGTGAAAAAGAAAGCAAGTGGAATATTGGGAAAGGCATAGCAAACAAATGGAGTATAATTAATTATACACTCCTGTCTTCAATGGTGTCTTCAGATTCAGCTTCCCTACCTCAAAAACTTAACACTGAGAGTGAGAGAAAGATATGTTGAAGACTTAGACTAAGGATTTTACTTTCTAAGAGATATAAATGAGTGGAGATGTGATACAGATTTAATAGTCATTATTATTTGCAATACCACAACCAAGGAGTACCAAGTGAAATTATTGGGTAATAAGTTTAAACTAGTTATTTATTTGCACAGCTTGTGATTAAACTAGTAAATAAACTATTGTAGAGGCCCAAAATATACCTGGGCTTAAATGTTTAGAGACACTTACAGGGGAGAGTCTACCAGCAGCCGTCAAAGAGGCTGGTGTCCTAAACGATGTGAACAATTAAGAGGTTGCCCAGAGAAGTTACTGAGTCTCCTTTCCTAGAGACCTTCAATGAGAAGATTGAACACAGTCCCAGGCAATCTGCTCCAGGTGGCCCTGCTTGAGCAGGGCATCGGACCAGATGACCTCCAGAGGTCCCTTCCAACCCTAACCATTCTATTATTCTGTGATTCTGAATCAAAGAATCATAGCATACTCTATTCCTATCCAAGCATGGTGCCCTGCCTGAGACAACATACTGAGCCAGGCAGATTTCTGTTCTTGCATACTTCTGGCAATACTTTTTCACATTAATGACTTGCTACAAAGAATCTTGATAGTTTTTAAAAAGTGGAAATAACATTCTGTATCAGTTTGTGACTGAAGGAATATAAGTGGACATTCTCAAAGTGGTGCTTTCTCAAAGACACAATATATGCAGACAATTCCTAAACAATGTGTCACAAAATGTATGTGAGGCTCCCAGGTATTTCAACTCCTTTTATAACAGCAAGGACAGCATGCCCTGATCTCTTCCCTCACATTAAGTATATTCTTATTAATGAGAAATAAATTCATGAATAATTGTATGTTGCTTTTTGTTTATGTCTGTGCCTCAGGGATTGCAATGCTTCTTACATATATTATCACTGTGTTTTGTCTTATAAACAAAAAATAGTCATTTGTATAGTGTCTATCACAAAGTTAAAGTGGCAGAATTAATGACTTCTGATTAATTAATTATACTGACATCATCTACCTGGACCTGTGCAAAGCATTTGACAGGCATGATATGCTTGTCTCCAAATCAGACAGACAAGAAGTTGATGGATGGAGTACTCAATGGGTAAGGAATTGGCTGGATGGTCACACTCAAAGAGCTGTGGTCAACAGCTCAGTGTCCAAGTGGAAATCAGTAATGAGTGGTACTCCTCAGGGGTCAGGATTGGGACTGGCACTATGTAACATCTTTGTCAGTGATATGGACTGTGGGATAGAGTGCACCATCAGCAAGTTTGGTGATGACACCAAGCTGTGTGGTGTGGTTGACAAGCTGGAGGACAGGGATGCCATCCAGAGGGTGCTTGACAAGGCTCAAGAGATGGGCCTGTGTGAACCTCATGAAGTTCAATAAGGCCAAGTGCAAGGTTCTGCATCTGGTCTGGGGCAATCCTGCACACAAATACAGGCTGGGCAGAGAATGGATTGAGAGCAGCCCTGATGAAGAGGACCTGGCGGTATTGATTGATAAGCTCAACATGAGCCAGCAATGTGCACTTGCAGCCCAGAGAGGCAACCAACCCCTGAACTGCATCAAAAGCAGCATGGCCAGCAGGTCAAAGGAGGTGTTTCCCCTCTGCTCTGCTCTTCTCTCAGACCCCACCTAGAGTACTGCATTCAGCTTTGGGTTCCCAGGTATTAGAAAGACATGGATGTATTAGAATAAGTCCAGAAGAGGGCTACAAAGATGATCAGAGGGCTGGAGCAACTCTCCTATGAAGACAGGCTGAGAGAGCTGGTGTTCTTCAGCTTAGAGAAGAGAAGGTTCCGGGGAGACGTTATTACAACTTTCTAATACCTAAAGGGGGTCTACAGGAAAGCTGGTGAGAGACTCTGTCATGGAGTGTAGTGAGAGGACATGGAGAAATGGTTTTAAACAAACAACAACAAAAAAAAGGTAGATTTAGATTAGATATTAGGAAGAAATTCTTTACTATGAGAGTGGTGATGCACTAGAAGAAGTTGCCCAGAAAAGTCATGGATGCTCCACCCCTGGAAGTGTATAAGGCGAGGCTGGATGGGGCTTTGAACAACCTGGTCTAGTGGTAGGTGTTCCTGCCCATGGCAAGGGGATTGGAATTAGATGATCCTTAAGGTTTGTTCCAACCCAAACCATTCTGTAATTCTATGAATCTATTTCTATGGTAAACGTGTATGTGTGTCCTTTGCTGTCCTGAATTACTAACAGATGGGAAGAGCCTTGGTGCAGCTGCAAAGTAGGTTTGCATAGGTGGGAAATAACGGTTACATCTGAGAAGAGGCTACTTCTGTCCCTGATAACTTTGCTTGGACCTGTTTCTGAGGCACATAACATGTAATAGTTATGACTATTCAAACAACAGTTTGCTATTGGTTCCACTCATTAACTAGTTATTGAGGACAGAGTTGGATAGGTGGATGGAATGAAAAAACTGACCAAGACCAAATGCAGTTTTGAGTTTGACAAATATCTAACAGAATCAACAAGCAATGACACAGAGCACTCACCCTTTGCTGTGCCAAAAGCATGTCTTGGAGCAGCTGTGTTCCTCCTGTCCTTCCTGCAGAACACCACCACTCCAGGTATCAGCAAAGCATCCTGTCCCACACGCCACCTGCATTCATTCATTTAAGGGAAGGACGTATACACATTTCATAAGACTATGCAGTCCTGTAGGTATGTGCTGCACTACTTAAAGGGTTAACAGTGCAGTGTTCTTTTGTAAATGTCTCCTATAGGATAGGGAGGAAACCAAAAATTGGGAGGGATTAGACATTAGAGAATGACCAACTTGCTGTGTTTATTAACAGTAAGGGGGACTTGACTATAGCAAAACATTTATGTAGTCAGAGCTGCACAACTTTGCTAGAGAGCAAGTGGCCAGGGAGACAGAACCGATGAGAATGAACAGTACAGCACAGTACATCCTGCAGCCTACAGTTTTCTGAGGAATAAAAACCTGAAATCACTAGGCATGTGCAACAAAATAGCTGTGAATATGAGATACTTTTTGTGGACTAGTCTTCCTATAAAAATAGAAATGGAACCATTCAACTGCAGAAGGCTTCTTGAATTATTTTTTTCTGTTTTATTTCTGTTAATAACTTGTGTTTTGTTTGCTTTTTTTTCAGGGGAAGAGTGTACATGCCCTATACATTGGGACCTTTTAAGTCTCTCCTGCTCATCTTTGACCATGAGACAGCAGTGTACCCTGGTGGCCAAGAGGGCCAATGGGATCCTGGCATGCATTAAAAGGAGTGTGGCCAGCAGGTCAAGGGAGGTGATCCTCCCCCTCTCCTCTGCCCTGGTCAGGCCTCACCTGTAGTACTGTGTCCAGTTCTGGGCTCCCCGCTACAAAAAAAACCAGGGATCTCCTGGAAAGAGTCCAGTGGAGGGCAATAAAGATGATATGGGGCCTAGAGCACCTTCTCTATGTGAGGAAAGGCTGAGGGACCTGGGTCTGTTCAGCCTGGAAAAAAGAAGACTGAGAGGGAATCTTATTAATGTTTACAAGTATCTTAGGTGTGGGAGACTGAGGGATTTGGCCAATGTCTTTTCAGTGGTTTGTGGGGACAGGACAAGGGGCAATGGCCACAAAATGGATCACAGGAAGTTCCGCACCAACATGCGAAATAATTTCTTCATGGTAAGGGTGATGGAACACTGGAACAGACTGCCCAGGGAGGTTATGGAGTCTCCTTCTCTGGAGATATTCAAGACCTTTTGGATGCCTACCTGGGCAAACTGCTCTAGGGAACCTGCTTTGGCAGGGGAGTTGGACCCAATGATCTCTTGAGGTCCCTTCCAACCCCTACAATTCTGTGATTCTGTGATCTTTCCTGAAAAGCTTTAGGTTGTCCCACTCAGTACTAGCTGGATTATACCATAATAAATGTTTTAACCCAGAGAAACCCTGTCATGTCTACCCCACATTCAAAGTCCTTAGAAGACAGAGGTGTCAGTACAGTTTGTTCCCAAACAAAGAGAGAAAAGAAAGAGGTTAGACTGGATTCAGTTATGCCTCTTAAAGCATGGCAAAGACAGCAATTGCCGTTGAAAAAGTAGGTGCTTACCAAGCTGGTGGTTCTGGAGGCACTGAGCTTGTGCAGTCTGGCATCAGGGGTAGCATAATCACCAGATGTCATTAGTGCACACCTGAAACTGCTGCCCAGCGTGCAAACAATTTGGTGTATACCTTACACCTTCACTGGGTACAGTACAGAAAAAGCATCAGACGGGCAAGTGGATACAGAGACTATGTAAAATGCCCAGTACAGTGCAAATTAGGTAGTTCTGTGCTATGGATCTACTTGGTAAGTATGATAGTTTCTATATAGAAACTATTGCCCATGTTACCTCCTTTAATTCTTTTGAGCAGTTCTTGGCATCTAAAAATTGAGCTTGTAAATAAGATGCCAAAACAAGCTTCATCTCTGTAAACCCAGATCAAGTGAGTGTATCCAGAAGATTAACAAAGAAATGTTCTCTGTAGGGATGCTCTTGCAGAGACCCAAAACACATACTAATTCTATTTGTTCTGAACTTTGTTAAGGTCACATATTTTTAAGATGAAGAAGACTGTGAGGAGCAGGTAAAGAGCACACTTGACCACCATGTTGGACTGACAGTAGTGTCTCTCAGGTCAGGGAACTTTTCACAGGCAAGATTTGTTGATCAGGCGTCTTAGTGGAGCCAGACATGAAACCAAACGAGGGCCTATTTGAATTGGAGTAATCAGCTATACACTATGCAGGAAGGCCACATATGCATTAGTAAAATGCTACTGGCACTGAGGACAGCTGGAACAGAGCCACCGATGTCTACATTATTCATCTCAGTCTGCAGAAGAATTGGCCACATGGCAAGTATATACTGGGAAAGGTTTCAAACTTGGATTAACTCCAAACCATGTCTGGGAATTAACTGGAGAATGTTAACTAGCCTAAGTAAATATTGGACCAAGGATGGATGATGCTAGCACTTTGACAGTAGATAAGAATAAATTCCAGCATCCTGGAGTGTTTAAATACTAGCGTAAATGTAGCTTGTATAGGGACTTTACATGGCCTGTCATTTCTCTTGGAAACTGGGACTCTGCTGCATCAGGCTGCTAAGTGTCATCCTCCCTCCAGAAGCAGCTGTGGGTACCTCTTTAAAGCATGTATTTCCATCATTGACTTTGTTCTCAGCCACAGCGCAGCTCACTATAGTTGTGCTCAGAAACATCTTCCAGGAAGAATCTTTGCCTCCAGTGAGTATGAAAGATGAGTGTGATTCCTGAAGGCTATGGGTGTGTTGTGGGGTGGAACTGTTTCAGGTTGAAAACTGTTGTTGGAAACTGTAGAGCTAAAGGTTAAACACAAACTTGTATTTTGTAGAACAGCTTCTCCTGCACTAATGTGTCAAATATTAACTTTAGGGTTCTGTATTTCCCATATTCTATTGATGATCTCATATATTCTGCAAAATTAAGATTTTAAAAGCTGGTTTAGGTGGCTGTGATGTCACCAGGAAAATTATAGAAAATCCTAACCCCAAGTCCTGACTGAAATAGCGAAGAGAAAATGGTATCTAGTTTTTTCTTTTAAGATGCATTTACCTTAAATGCCAGATAGATAACAGACATCTGGGATCTTATACTGGATTGGGACTTTTTGTGTTTATTGTATAAGTTCGTAAGCCACATTTGAATGTACTAGTTTTCCCAGAACAAATATGGATGCCTGAATATACCACTATAGATTTCACTGAAGCAATTCGTTAATAGTCTGAAAAGAAAACACATTAGTTAATGCCTCCTTTAACACAAATGCTACCTAAGACTTGAAGAGTGCATATATATGCTGGATATTAAGTTGGACAGCCAGCAAACTAGTCTGAGAATACAATTGCAGCAGGGTAAAATATGGAAAAATAGTCTGTACACCACAGTCTCATCACCTGTAGGGACATATCACATCTGCCAGCCCTAATCTATTCAAAAAATCAGTGCTGAAAATGACAAACCCTTTCTGGGATTTAAGTAAAGAAATTAGATGCAGAAAGAGAACAACATTCATTTTGCAATGATGAGTACCAGGTCATTGGTCCTTATATTTTTGTAAAGAAAACCTTCCTGAGATGGTTATTCTCATGAACAGCCAAAACAGATATCCTTTTGACAATATAATTTGAAACTCCAGAAACATAATTCAGAATCAATCCCCTGTTCACATACAATCTTTATTTACTTGGATTGGGGGGGGGGGAAGGGGGGGGCTGTTTTTGCTGTTAAGTTTTTTTCTTAGCTTGAATTTTACAGCACTACAAGAAAAAACTAACTCAGTATTGATCCTTGAAGGTTAAGAACTTGGTGCACTTAAATTATTCTAACCCAGAGAATTTGAAATTTATAGTCCCTCTTGAACCTTCCTGCCTCACCAGCTTCCTTGGGAGGACCCTGCTGCAGGCTGCATGCCAACTGCAGTAAAATTTAAAGAGGTGAGAGAGAAACTTCCCAGAAAATATAAACATTTCATGGAAATGAAATAAGTCTTCCCTTATAGGAACTCACCTCAGAAAGCTTTAGATAAATGGAAAGGTATTCAGCATTGTAAGTAGATACAAAGTGTGGTGTTTCAGATACATTTGTTTATGAGCAATGCAGAAATAAGCATTGTCTTAAGACGACAGAGTCACACAACAAAGGGCTGTCAGTCCCCTTCCCCCTCCCTGTCCCAAGGTCAGCCATGAGCACTAAAAGCACACACTGCAGAGTCAACTGGCTCTGGTTTATGCGTCCCTCTAGAATGGATGGCAGCCACACACACCTTTGCAGGAACAAATCCACTGCTCACTGCAGTCAAAACACTTGAACTTATGACATCAATACACCCTGTAAGGGATCTGAAATATTCCCCAAGTTCAGAGATAGGAAATTCAGAATAATAGCAATGAACAAGGCACTGGAAAGTACTTTCCTTCTGTGTCCAAGGTCTCTAGCTGACACAACACAGAAGGCTCACATGACGGAACAATAACAACAACAGCAAAGAGAAATAAAGTGTGAGCATTAGAAGGGCTGTAAATTCCTCAGCCCCACTAGCTGGGCACTGACTTTGGAGGTCTACTTGTCTTTCAGCTTCCCGTGACCTACATTTCCTCAGAAATCTCGCTGTGTTTGTGGAGGGTCTGGGAAGCTGCTAAGAAAACAACTTGCTGGAAGCAAGAATGGGATTTCAGATGGTACTTTTTGCTTGGGAAGGTACTAGAAAATTCAAGGCCAGCAGCAGTTCAGAAAACCAAAGGGGCTGATGTATATCTAGCACTGCTCTTTTTCTGATCTCTGTCATAACCGCAGAATCAGCCTTCTAAATGGATGTAAACATGTCTCTTTTGGCTATCCTTCCCACATGGCCAATTGTTCATGCAGCAGTGACGCAGTGACTTATGCAAAGATGGTGGGTAAATGTAACATAGGTGTGTCCCACCCAACTTCATGGATTCACTGCTCAGCAGCTGTATGTTTGCTCACATGGCAGTCTGTCATGTGAGCAAATCAGCAGATTTTCCTTGTAAATGGCTGACTCTAAAGCGTACCCACAAGAAACCACATGTTCACTTCTATACCTGCACAGAAAAAATACTAGAAAAAAAAAATATAGCTTTTTAAGGCTTGTCACGTTCTGTGCTTTAATAGGAAATAAAGGAAGGGAAATCTGATGCATAGGATAAATCACTTATTTTTTACCAGCTGTTCCCCTGTTCTAAAATCATTTAGTAAACTCTCTGCAGTTTAGTCCATCTAAGGTTCCCTGTGTGACCCACTGAATTTTAACTCTATGCTACCACTGCAGATAATCCTTATGTGGATGTGTTTCTATGAGAATGAACATCAGCTAAGGCAAAGAAGTGATGCTGCACTCCAAGATGCTGTTGTCAGGGAACAAGTGCTAGGCATGTTTCTAACACATAAAGCAAGGTAATTGTTGTCCTTAAATGCCAGACAGGAAGATCAAATAAGGAAGAAAGAAGGCAGAAGCTCTAAACTGGGGAGACAACCATGAGTTCAGCTGTGGCACCATTATCATGCTCTCCATAGTACTGGTTTAATTTCTTAGTGTCTCATCCAAATTTGAATGAAATTATCTGAATTGACTTTGTTTTCAGTTGACTCTGGCTCAAGCCCTTTTCTCTGTGAAATTTGGTTCCTGTTCAGTCAAGCAACACCAGTTTCCCTCTAGCTTGTCTCCTCTATATAGCTGTGCACCACAGGACAAGGGACTGCCTATTATTCCCATGGTGCAACCGTCCAGAGTCCCTTCATCTCAGCCAGGCCATGAATTCTGCCTTTAGTATGATTGCCTCTAGTACCTTATGACAACTGATTAGGCCACGAAACCTATGTTAACTACATAAAATGCAAAGAAGCAAAAAGTTACAAAGCCCAGCATTACCACAGGTTGTAACTAGCTGGAATGGTTTCTGAGGTTGGATTTTCCTTTCTTAGTTGTTTCTACTGAAAGGTAAAAACATGATTCATTTAGAAACATAAATTCATGCGTCATGCATGCATAGGAAATACATTCTCTGATTATTCAGCTCATATTTTTTCTAGAGGTTCATTTTGTTTTATTTTTGAATGTTTTTCTTACATGCCAGCCAGTCTCAGACAAGTTCTTGCTCAGCCATTGAAAGCTGGACTCATGTTTACTGATATCAGCAAGAGTTTTGAGAAATTTACTTTTAAAGGAGTTTTAAAAGACAATAAGCAGCAAGCTTAAAGAAAAATTGTCAAATCATACATATGGAAAGGAGATAGTGTTACCCCACTCCTCCTGCATGAATGACCCTAAGGAAAAACATCACAGGCCATAAATCTTCATTTTAGTCTTTTAACCAAAAGCTATATCTTTGTAGTCAGTTAATAGCATTTTGACAGGGTATGGAGCTGAAAGTGAGGTAAAGGATAATGCAGGAAGATCCAGTAGTTTAGAGACAAAATTCTTCATACCATTGCCCTTGAAATGGGAGTACTGTGTATGTCTGCACTCTCAGGAGATCTCTATTGTCCACAATTCCTTTTAGAAGTTTTATGAGTGAAGTTACAGACAAACAAGCATGTCATTGCTTTAGCCAAAAGCAGACCGTGTATGGACAGAAGGTTTTGCAATGCCCCCATGCCCTCCCCTCAGTTCCTAGTACTATAAAAATTAAACCTGCAGTCTTTTTGCACTCACACTGATGCCTCTCACCTCCTTCAGGCTTTTTTATAGCCCTACCATAATCCTCACTATGCCATTAGTTTGCATCCTGTGCCACTTTCAGTTCTGCTACTCCCTGCATGCTGGTGGTACAGCCTACTTCCCTGTGATGGCACAGACCACACATGCAGATCTCCAGAAGAGAAAAGCCTCCTTAAGAAGAGATTGGACTGTGCACTTAGTCACATGGTCTGAACTTTTGGGTAGACCTGTGCGGTGTCAAGAGTTGGACTTGATGATCCTTAAGGGTCCCTTCCAACTCAGGATATTCTATGATTCTATGATTCTATTTTCTTACTTTCTTGCCTTGAATAACCTGTGCCAGTATTGGCACAGTTCAGCCTGAGACCTGTGTTAGATGTCTCACGCTCATCCACACTGCCAGTGGGACCTTCCCTGAACAAAGGTGCTCTTCACCTCCAGCAGCAACACAGACAGGTGAGGACACTAGTGCAGGCAGATGGGTACATGGACACCCAAGCACAGGGGTGTCATGCATATCAGGGGTCTGTTAAAGAACAGCATTCTTAGTGCCTGGGCTACCCACACATTCATGGCTGGAGGAGTACTTTCCCCGAAAGATACAGTCAGCCTGGTAAAACATACTGTTTCTCTAGGCCTTTAGTCCATGCTCATCAACATATCCTTGTGCTTGTTCATTTTCTTCACTTTTCTGCTAATGAGATGGAATAACTAGCTACTTTTGTGGGCTTTGTTGTATACCTAGAGGGGCTTCCTGTGAGCAAAGTGGACTGGACACGTTTGGGTCTCTGGGAACATGTTTTAGAATTTCTGAGAAATCATCACTTACAGATCCTACTGTGAAGGCACTGACAACCCCCGAATGTGAGCAGTGAACAAGAGGTGAAAGAAGCCAGGGCTTCCTGTCACTGCTTAATGTATCTGCAGTATCCTGAAGGCATGCATGGAGGAGGCAGAGGGATAGCAGCAATGCTGCAGCTTAATTCTTGTTTGTGACATATTGCATCTAGGAGAGAAAGAATTGCCTTGTAGGGAGCATAAATCAGTGACTGCTTTCAGCTTTTAAAATAAGGTAAAGTTTGCATGAATGTAATTATACCCTATGATGCAAATAAAACAAGATATGACAGATAGAGATGGCTGCCACCTCTAAACTAACGTTGCAAAACTTAAGCGACTAGCAGTTGGCAGGAAGTTCAATGGAGATTTTACTCTCTCTGACACTGATATTGTGTCTAAGATATCTCTTTTTAAAACTTTTTGCTGAATTTTATATACTTAAAAAATAATTATGATTGCCTTGAACAGCATCATTTAAGCCAAATTTATTGAGGTGGTACTGTGCAAACTTCATACAATTCAACAAGGCCAGGTGCAAAGCCCTGCACCTGGGTCAGGGCAACCCCAAACATGAATATAGTCTTGACGATGAGTAGACAGAGAGCCCTGCAGAGAAGGATGTGGATGAAACAGCTTGAAATGAAACAGAAATGTGCGGTTGCAGCCCAGAAAGCTGTCTGTATCCTGAGCTGCATCAAAAGAAGGGTAGCTAACAGGTCAAAGGAGGTGACCCTCCCTCTCTATTCTGCTGGAGTACCTGTGGTGCTGCATTCAGCTCTGGGGCACACAGCATAAGGAAGACATAGACCTGTTACGCTGGGTCCAGAGGAGGGCCACAAAAATGATCAAAGGGCTGAAGCACCTCTCCTACAAAGACAGGCTGAGAGACTTGGAGTTATTTAGCCTAGAGAAAAGAAGCCTCCAGGAAGACCTTATGGCAGCCTTCCAGTACTTAAAGGGGACCTACCGAAAAGGTAGGGACGGACTCTGTATCAGGGAGTGTAGTGATAGGACAAGGAATAACAATTTTTTAAAAAAGAGGTTTAGATTAGAAATTAGAAAGTAGTTCTTCATGATGAGGTTGATAAGGCACTCTAACAGGCTGCCCAGAGAAGTCATGGATGCCTCCTCCCTGCAAGTGTTTAAGGCCAGGTTGGATAGGGCTTTGAGCAACGTGTTCTACTGGACTGTGTCCCTGCCCATGGCAGAGGGTTTGGAACTAGGTGGTCTTTAAGTTCCCTTTCAACCCCAAACATTATATGATTCTATAATTTTATGATTCTATGATGATTTGATGGTTTTATGATTGATTTCAAAGTCCCAAATAACTTTCTTCAGTCACCAGAAAACAGTGCTATGTTCTTTGTGGTATTTGTTTCTTGGCAGTGGTGTAACATTTTCTTTCTACATACATGTATTCCATTTTCCAAATTCAGATTAATTGAGGTTATTATTTAACTTATCTCTAAAGTAAGTCTTACCACATATCTCCAAAAGCCTACCTCTAAATGTCTCATAGACAAATAAATGGAGTTTTTAACATATACACAGACACATTCACCCAGCAGCAATGAAGTGTTTGGTTCCCCTTGTGCTTCAAATGGCTCTGCTGTGGCCATGGTAACTGGAATGAGAGGAAGATTTCCTGACTTCCGCCAGCTTCGCATATCCTCAGACCACTATCCTGGGAGATATCGCTGAGAAAGCATTCCTTGATTAAAACAGATCTTTGCATGTTCTGGTCTTTACAGTCTTTGTCAGCATACATTGCAGCCAACACCAGAAGCAGGACCACACACATTTAGTGTGATCCAGTATGGCTGGATGCCCCAGTGATTGTTAGTACCTGGTTTCCAGGCAACTCTTTCATTAGTGAGAAACAGTTTCATATATATTTTCATGGGGAAAAAAAATAAAAAATAATTAAAAAAAAAAATCAAAATGTGCGGCTTTAAATTCCAACCTGTCTTATAGTCTTATAACCTCTTTTTTTTTTCTTTTTTTTCTTTTTTTTTTTTCTGAATAAACTCCTTTCTTTGTGTGTGTAGCAGAGTAGTGTTCAAATACATGGGCAATTTTCTGGATAAGGTTTACATGTTTCATTAACTGATATTCGAACACTATTATTTTTAACGTTAATGCTATTTTTCCATCTAAATATCAGAAAGCACTTCTTTACTGTGCAGTTGCTGGAGCAATGGCACAGGCTGCCTGGAGGGTTTGTGGAATCTCCCTCCCTGGAGATCTTCAAAAGTTACCTGGACATGGTCCTGGACAACCTCCTCTAGGTATGAGGTTGAGGAGTGGGTTGGACCAGATGAGCTCCAGAGGTCCCTTCCAACCTCAACCATTATGTGATTCTGTGATTTTATATGCTAGGTAAAGGGGTTGGATTGGCTATATAATATCTAGAGTATCTTGTGATGAATTTGCAGGATTTAGGTATTCTGCTCCCTTCTTTCTTAGAAGTTATCCAACTGTTCCCAATTTGACTGCTAAGTTACTCAACAAGTAATCAATCACCATGACTCTTCACAAAGATAACATTATGAGCAAGAGTAAATTATAATGATGAAGACTCCAAAGGATCACAGAATTTCTAGGTTGGAAGAGACCTCAAGATCATCGAGTCCAACCTCTGACCTAACGCTAACAGTCCCCACTACACCATATCCCTAATTTTTCTGATACAAGCCAGGATGCCGTTGGCCTTCTTGGCCACCTGAGCACACTGCTGACTCATATTCAGCCGACTATCAACCATCAATCCCAGGTCCTTCTCTGCCTGGCAGCTCTCCAACCACTCATCTCCCAGCCTGTAGCTCTGCTTGGGGTTATTGCGCCCCAGGTGGAAGACCCGGCACTTGGCCTTGTTGAACTTCATGCAGTTGACCTCAGCCCATCGGTGCAGCCTATCCAGATCCTCCTGCAGAGCCTTCCTACCCTCGAGCAGATTGACACACGCACCTAACTTGGTGTCATCTGCGAACTCACTGAGGGTGCACTCAATGCCCTTGTCCAGATCATCAATGAAGATATTAAAGAGGACCGTCCCCAGCACCAAGCCCTGGGGAACGCCACTAGTGACCGGCCTCCAACTGGATTTGACTCCATTTACCATGACTCTTTGGGCCCGGCTATCCAGCCAGTTTCTGACCCAACGAAGCATGCGCCAGTCCAAGCCAAGAACAGCAGTTTCTTGAGGAGAATGCTGTGGGAAACGGTGTCAAAAGGAGTGTTTAAGCAAAGTAGAATTACAAGAGGTTACTATCTGTGACTATTTGAGATTACTATCTTTCAACTATGTATCCCTTATCACCAGGTCTCTTACAATTTGTTATTTAAATTTATAGCCTCCTGGGGCTACATTTGTCTTATAAGTTGCAAAATCTCTCTTGTCTGACCCCTAAGAATGCTCAGAAATTAGGTTGCCTGATAAACATTCTATATTTTGTAAGGCCAGCTGCTATAATGCTGATAATCACCACTGCCATAGTGGTGGTTTAGTAATCATAATTCAGATAAAGGTTTGCAGTCAAGGCTTGCATTGCATGTAAACACATATATTCCATGCCCAGGCCATTTCTGGGAAGGCCATGTAGCAGCTGTTGTTAACACTGTTCAGTAAAACAATTAATGCAATCAATTAACTTTCCAAGAATATATTGTCTAATGAATCACTAGACCATTAACCTGAACAATCATAATGTGTATCAGTATTGCTTGAATAATCCCCAAGGGAATAATTAAAAGTGTCTCACATAGAGGAATGTGTAATGCATTACTGGATCCTAATACAACAACTCTCTAGCACATTGTCAGTGATTTAGAAATGAGTCAATAGATGGAAGACAAGGAGGAAGAGAGCATGGCAAGATTTGTGATAACTGATGTTAATACATGCTGTGACTTCAGAGAATTTGTGTACTTCTTTAAGACAGAAGCAGGAAGAAAATTACTTAGATTCAATGGACATCTTCTTTCTGGATATAGGTTTTAGACATCCCTATGTCTAGCCTACCAGTATGACTTGTTCTTTGTCTGTTGCAGACCCTGGTGTCTAGATATTCCATACTTCAGTCATATTTCATATTTAAATTCCTTTGTAGTTAGCCAGTTAAGTTCATTCTTTCAACCCAAGAAAAGTTGGGTAAATAACTCACACAAGGGATACTCCAGGCAGAAATTATACATCAAAATAGAAGCAAATTTCCCTTCCTCTGTGCAGCACGGATTTCTGACACTACTCCAGAAGCTTACAACCACCTTTGTGCCATTCCCCAAGGCACAAAACATTCATCCTCAACGCAATGCTTTAAAAATTATCTAATACCCTACACTCTTCAGTGCCACAGAAGCTGCAATTATTGGTTTAGGTTGTATAGGGTATCCAGAAGAAACATCACTGACTTCTTCAGAGTATGCATGGATATCCATGCATTCCTCCAAAGCATGCTAGCCATGTACAGCACAGACATAAGCCAGTTCACAACATCTGGGCTGGATGCCAGGGTTCTCTTTCTGGCATGGTCCAGCAAATAGAGAGAGGGACATAATATTGTAAAAGATATAACAGAATGGTGCCTGTGTTTGTCTCAGTTTCCCATCTTTATGGGATTCATTATTATGAGTATTAATATACATATAGATCAATATTAGAGATTAAGCTAAGCACTGTTACTCTTCTTATACCCCCCGCGACAAGAGCTGGCAGGCACAATGGGACAGAGATAGTTGCAGTGTGGGAGAAAAGGTTATTTGAAAATGGGAAAGTGTGGATAGTGACTAACAAAACTGACTGACTAGAGGTAGGTTCCCAGCCCAAGTAGCAAGTGAGAATTGACAGCAAGATGCTATAAACTGTGATGGACCATAAAAAATAGACAAGTAGAACACATTTAAGACAGTAAAGAGAGCCAGTAGAAGTATGAATAGAGAGAATGAATATTTTTTCAGATGAAAATTATCTTTGTAATTTGGGCAGGATAAGGAAGTCTGAAAAAATAGGCTGCAGTATTGGAGCAGAAAATCATGAGAGCTTTAGAGGCAATTTTTAAACAATGCATCAAGCTGAAACTAATTCAAATGACAAGTGAATTCGTAATATCTTTCCAGATACCTAGAAGTGTGACTGTTAGGACAGCATCTTGTAACTGCTTTTAACAATACAAGGTAAATGATTTTCTGTCCTACTCTTTATATTAATTATGAACCATACGTGAACTGTGCTGATACCATGCCTGTCAAATTCACCAAAACATTCAGCAAACTCAGGGCTACAGCTTGTGTGCAGGAAGAAAACAAACTCAGTACTGGGGGACTGTTCTTGTCTCTCAAATATTCTATGACCTGTACACATCTGCTGTGTTTTCAAATGGTGATAGCAAAGTTCATTGCTGATGAATTTTGATTGGATAACCAGAAACCTGTTAGATAAGCCTTACTCCACTTCTTTTTCTTGCAATCTCTTCTCAAGATATTCATTTAATTTCAGATCAAATAGATCATCTTGATGCTTGATCTAAAGCTTTAGGGCAACCACCTGTCTCTGATCCTCCTGATCCCCTATAACAAGCAAGATCTTAGAAGTTGCTGTAGGTTGATATAAAGCTAAATCTCAGAATGAGTTCAGATCTTAAAGGGCATTTACCAGTGAATTCATGTAAGGAAGAGCAAGTACTAGCTGAATGCTGAAGGTACATGAAAGGCTCTCCTATCAGTGCTAACAACCCCCCACCCAAAATAAAACAAAACAGGGAAAGAGAAGAAAATAAGGAGTCATTTATTTGACACCTGCTGAATTTTTATCATAATGTCTGCAGGAAAAGAAATATCCTGCCCTGCTCCATCAGACTAGATCTGCAATTTCTTGACTGCTTATCTCAAGGTCATTAGAAATGTGGAGAAATGCTGCCCTGGAATAAAACGAACACAGCTTTTCCAGCTCCTTGGATTAGAAACCTATGTCTGCTGAAGAGGCCTCACTGATGGAGCATCAGAAATTCCAAGGGGAAAAATGTCAACAGCCTTTTACCAGGCAGAAGGCTTGTCAACACTCTAATGAATGATGATTGCAAATGTGAGGGAGGGACAGGGACTGGAAGACCTGCATGTCCATGATACTAGTAGTCGATTATTATAAAATTAAGCTAAATTGACTCCTCATAAAAGCCCTTTGGTGGAAAAGCTCCCTTTACACACCTAACACTGTGAAAAGACATAAATAATCCACAGTCCTATGTCTTTCTTACTGCAGAAAATATTTCAGGTAATGCTGACGTTGTAGGAACATAAAAACAGAGATATATATCCACTGTGAATAACATATTTTTCTTCATAAGGATGAAGGGTACATTAAGTGACCTTTCTTTCCAATAGGATAAGAAATCTAATGCTGGCTTAAGAAACTTAAAAGTTGTTAGTAGTTATATATTACTGGCAACATATTTTACACTAGGCAGCTATGAAGAAAAAGTCATAAAAAATGCAATTAAGTGTCTGAACTGTTGTTATTTTGGAAATTAAACCAACACACAGCATCCTTACTGCAGCTTATATTACGTACTTAATGACTTGTGCACAGTTATTTTCACCAGTTTAACCATGCTTCTTTTCCATAAAAGTCTGCTGTTAATAGATCCTTTGGGAACCTTGAAAATAACAAGATCTGTAATAAAAAAATTAATAACACTGGGAGAAAACTCAAGTTAGGAAGGCTTTTTAGAGCACATTAAAGGATCTATTAGGAAAAAAAAAAAAAAAAAACACGGTGCCCTGTAGCAGGTAAATGTGAACGACCATTGTTGAGATTTACAAGAGGGGAAGTCCAGTCTACAGGAGAGGATGCATTACTTTACTATGTGCATGACTTTGTGGTTGTTGAGAATATTACTAGACTCTCTGATGTTGTACTACATATTTTTTTTTATTCTCTTGATAAAATCAACCACAATAATAGAGATTATGTGTTGTTAATAAAATGAACTCTAATTCCAATGGAACAACTTTCACGATGTCCCATGTCTTGTGTTACATGGGAGGTTGGAGCAGTTTCTTTGAAAGACTATGGTAGCTCTGGAATATTAATAATGACTTTCTCACAGAGTATTAATGCTTGTTTCATCTACCTATTTGCTGCTGATTCTAACCTAAGATTTTTGGCTCTTTCTGACAGTGATGGCAGGGGTTAATGCGAGGAATTTGAATTATTTGGCTGCAAATAAAAATTCTAATATTTATACAAGTCTGCAGTGATCAAAAATCCCCAGATGCAGAAGAAAATATAGCCAAAATCATTGATGGGTCTTCTAGCATTGGAATTTATGGCTATTCCTGCTGCAGATACTATTGCTGCCATTCTCAAGATAGAAAATGTGAGAGGATTACGAGAGAGGAGCAAAGTTGGGAAGTATGAGACAGCAGGTCTCTCAGTATGCCCAGAGGAACCAGATAAGGAATGGGGTGCACTTACAGAAGTGCTGGAAGCAAAATCCACTGCAGGAATAAATCAGTGGCCACTACAAAACTAGTAATACCATAACTACTCTGCCATCTCTCAACTGTTGTGGGAAACATGAGGAAGCTGTGGATGTATTATACATAATTCTTATGTTTGAAAATTGTAAGGATTTGTTACCACATCCTTCAAGAGCACTGAAGTTAAACTGTGCTGAAAACACACAGGCTAACCCATGCTGTTGATGGAGCTGAAGCACCACAAAAGTACTTCTGCCTAATACAACAATGAGAAAGCCCTCTTTTCCTAGCCATCCTAGTGAAAAAGATCCCTCGCACCCTTCAAAAACATGAAGAAAACTTTATACAAAGGATGTATGGCAAGAGAAGCACTTGAGGACATGCGTGTCTTCCTCTTTTCCAAAACATCAAGTGCCCATCCTGTCTTTTGTTGAATGCTCTGGAATTAAACTGAGGAAAAAACATATTTATGATGGATTTTCTGTCAGCTGTCTGTGGGCAGAATTTTGAAGCGTTGACAGTCACTGTTTGATCCTTCCCTTTGTATTTTTTTCATTCCCAGCTTTTTTTTTTTCCAGTCCAATTACCCAAGTGCTTTAAAATATTTTTGAGAATTGATCACACCCAAAGGAGGACACCATCAGAAGTCGGTTTTGTTTATTCTTGTGTCATAGAATCATAGAATATCCTGAGTTGGAAGGGACCCTTAAGGATCATCAAGTCCAACTCTTGACACCGCACAGGTCTACCCAGAAGTTCAGACCATGTGACTAAGTGCACAGTCCAATCACTTCTTAAACTCAGTCAGGCTCGGTGCAGTGACCACTTCCCTGGGGAGTCTGTTCCAGTGTGCAACCACTCTCTCAGTGAAGAACCCCCTCCTGATGTCAAGCCTAAACTTCCCCTGCCTCAGCTTAACCCCGTTCCCGCGGGTCCTGTCGCTGGTGTTAATGGAGAAAAGGTCTCCTGCCTCTCGACACCCTCTTACGAGGAAGTTGTAGACTGCGATGAGGTCTCCCCTCAGCCTCCTCTTCTCCAGGCTGAACAGGCCCGTACAGACTTTGTCATGTACCACAATCATAAAGGGGCACTATTGCAAAAGCACACATGAACACCTTGATATGATGGAAATTACTCTGAAGACAAGTTGTAAAAACCCATGTGTGAGAATTCTTTGTATCTTTCTAAACTGCAGGCTTTAGTGTGAAATATATTTTAATAACTAACTTATCCTTTGCACAGATGAACAAAGGCTAGTAGACTACAGCATACAATATTTCCATTAGAGCTGCTGTTTTTATTATTTGTTATCCCAGCACCCAAAATATTTCAGGCAACAAACATGAAAGAATGTATTAGCATACAGATTACCTAAGGAATTAAAATTAACTATCGCCAAACTGATTCCGTTATACAGGAAACTTTATATGTTCTCAACTTCATGACAGTAGGCAATCAAAACTGCTTACTAAATACTAGTTGCACACAAGGTGACCAGAAAAGCATCAGTTTTATAACCATACAGTTCTGGCAAATATTTATATATTTCTGCAGCAGCAGCATCTAAGACCTAGGTCTCTGACATCTGACACCTTTTCCCATGGATTCAAAGCAGAATGTTGGTACAAAATTAAAAGATTCAATTATCATAATTTATTGAAACATTCTGTTGCTCACTGTCTCTAAAGAACAATTTGTATGTTTGAGAACTGTCTTACCACATGGAAAAGCTAAACAGTTAATTAGTGAACTGACATCTAGTGCTCTGACAGAGCCAAGAATGTTACTGCAAAGGTCACAAAGTGAGTTGCACAGTCCCCAGATAAAATGAACCAGAAGATTCCATGTACAGAATATTACCTTTCTGAGCATACCCTTGACATCGTCGTATACATAACATCAATGTTATAAACATCATAACAGTAGTTCCCTTTGAATGCAGTGCTTAAACATATAATGTTCTTACAACAAATTCCCCATTTTTAAGCGATTTTAAAGCCATATATTTTCAAAGCAATATACTCAATATGAATGAGTAATGAGTCCAATAATGAGTCCCTGTAATGTGTAGACAATGACTAACCAACAGAGAAAAAAATATCTATACAATGTCTCACATATTTTTATTTAATTCTTCTATTCATCTACACATCTACCTGGCAAAACTGGCAGTAAGAGAAAAGCATTATCTATGGAAATTACTTTTTAATGATTAGGATGTAAAATGTTTTTTGAGCTCTTAATCATATATAAATAGGAAGAATATCTCTTTGTGCTGCAAAGCAAAACCAGCAGGTTGCACCAAGCCAATAGAGAACAGACGTGGCTTGGTCTCAAAACCTTGGCTGAGAAAAACGTCTGGCAATGATGGTCACAATCTGCTGCCCCTTTGCCTGTCCTGCACCCCGCTATGTTCCACAGGTGTCTCAGTCTAAGAGCAACAGCTGTGCACCCATTAGTAGCCCAGGTTCTGAAGTAAAACCAGCACTTACAGCACAAATACATGGTGACCTGCATTATGTTTTTCCCATGGATGAAATTAAAATTAATATATTTGTTCCTCAATTTGTAATGCATTGAGTACGGAGTTAGTTGTGCGTGTTTTGCTGATATAAGTAATTACCTAAACTATGATAACATAATTACATGACTTAGCAGTTTGTCTTATTTAATACAGATATATAAATACCAAGCTGTCTACAATCTAGCTGCTGAATACAAGCCTCAAAAATAATCTAATTTCGCTCGTATTTTGTGGCTTATTCCTGTGCAGTCACAGCCAGCATTCGTGAAGAAATACAAGCACTCCATACGCACTCCATGCATCTAAACTGACTTTCCCTTGCAACACCAGTTTCTTGCTAAACACACTGTTGCTTAGTGGTTGTAGTACCAGAAGCAACATTTTAAAATAATTCTAAAGATGTAAAAGAAACAGTGGGTGCTATTTGTTTCATGTCTTTCAATCCACTAATCACCTGTTTCAGTGATATCCCGTGACTCTGAATCCCACAAGATAACCATGGGAGAAAAGTGTTTCATGTTCTCAGCTGTATTTGTTCTTACATTATTTGAAAGGGTAAATATGAAAGCATGATTTTCTGTGGAGTTTTTTGAGTTGTCATTATTATGTTCTGTCTTTTCCATCTCTTTGTTCAACAATACAATGTTGAACATGAACGCACTGGAACAGGCTCCCCAGTGAAGTAGTCACTTCACCAAGCCTGTATGAATTTAAGAAACATTTGGACTGTGCACTAAGTCACATGGTCTAAACTTCTGGGTAGATCTGTGTGGTGTGAAGAGTTGGACTTGATGATCCTTATGGGTCCCTTCCAACTTGTAATATTCTATGATTCTATGATTATTAACAATAAAATCAAACCCTTTTTGTTTCCTGCCTCTGGTCTCACTGATCTTTGTATTGCATCACTTTCAGAAAAGCAACGTTATATTTTCTCAAAAAATACGTCAGTAGAGTAATTGAAAGCCAAATTCATTATAAAATTCATACTTTATCCCAAATAGCGTCCCTTAGGAAGTTCATGTGTATATTTTTTCCAAACTGCCTTCTTAGTTCTGTTGCTCTGCAACAGTTTCTCTGGCAATCTGAAAACATCTACTGACTAGCAGTGACACTAAAAATCCAACAAGTTATTGGTGGTTTTATGAGTTGCAGTTGAGACATCAATTCAGCTAAGGTGTAAATAAGCCTTCACAGGCTTCATAAAGTCACCTCTAACATCTGTTCTTCTTAATGCAAAATGGTGAGGGGAAGCATCACAGTTATGAGCCTCTGTCACAGAGGTAGGATTGGGGTACTGGCTGGCAATGACTGGCATATGACAAATCCTCTTTGGTTTATGGCAGAGACTACCTTGTCTGCAGAATAAATGCAGCAAGATATGACAGGTCTGTTTCAGTAGAATGCCAAGTATCAGCTTTAAATTATAACATGATTACTTTTCAGACTTTTGATAAGGGACACTAGCTAGAATTTTACTTTGCTAACCCTGCCTATCTTCCCTGGGATACCAAAAATGAATCACTGTGGTTAAACTACATAGGGCAGTCTCCATACAACAAGTATGAGGAAAAAGTGACCAAAATGCCACATTTTATCAGAAAGCAATGAGGATTATAGATCTGACTCTTTCACAGTGCAGCCATTTGTTACTGGCATAACCAATTTTTAGCAAAACCATTGTTTTCAAGCTTACTTGTGGTTTCATTATTGCAAAAACATTTCCAACTCAGTAACAGTCTACACAGAGAATTTCTGTTATACAATTAGAACAAGAGCCATTCAGTAAAAAAGTGTTTTTCTACTGCAATGTAGCAGAAATCCTGTTAATATCTGTAGTTTTGGCCAAGGTGAAATGATGGGTTAAGGAGGATGGGTGCCTGTTTCTTCACCCCAGTATAACTCATTTCCAATCCACCCTGTGCTAAAATCTGAGGGTGCAGATCCCTTCCAGTGTTTGGTGTTTGTACTGGGATCTGGTTCTTCACCATCACTACCTTTTGAATATATGTTGTCAATGCTGACAAATGCACATTTGCCTTCAAACAAGAACTGGAAATATATCTAGGATTATCCTGCATGTCAGTGTCACTACCCACTCACTTAACAATCACTCAAAGAAATGATATAAAATATCACGTTTTTACATAGATGAATAATAGAGTGTTTGTCAATCACTTCTGGGCTGACTGAGCCCCTTTAACTCTCTGAAACTGGAGTCTTTTTTTTTTTTTTCTAAACCTCCCGAGAAAATGTTGAAATGTTGACAAAACAGGCAATTTTCTGTAATTTCTCTGTGAGCTTCTGTCAGCATGAGAGGCAGTCAGAGCCCACTCATTTCAGATAACACCATTGGGTAACCTTTGACATCCACCCCCTTGCTGACTTTGGAGGCTCCTCTAAGTGTAACAGTTGTGTCTTTCAGGTTGCAGGATGCAGGACCACAATTTGGGCTCTTGTTCACTGAAGGCAGCCTTTGTTTCCCAGCTGGCTAAGAAGCTCTTATAAAAGGGATAAGAAATGTAGTTAATAGCTCAAGAGTGGCCTAATCATCGGCTGCTATTACCCCTCCAATATTAGGGAGGATGACAGACCTATCAATAACAGAGCCCCAGGTGAGGTATGGGAGATGATAATGTGATCTTTGGCTTGGTCTTTGCTCTGCAAAGCACAGCACTTATTTGAAAGAGAAGCCAACATCTGTTTTTTTCTTCATATTGTGCCAAATATCATTCAGCTGAGCAGTTTTTGTGTTTTTCTGTCTTAAGCCACAGCAATTTGACCAATTTCATTTATAAGCAGAGATGAAAATTTCAGAACTTTCCTATCAGAAAATGTAAGCTGGAAATATACATCTGTGTGCTTATGTCCACTTACATGATAGTAAAATGTGGCAAAATGAAAAATTAGGTGTCCAACTCATCTTGATATGTGTGAATGCAGTCACATCTGTACACAGATTTGTGCACATCTGTGTCACATACTGTTTTCCAAGTGGTTAGTGTTTCCCTGAATAAACAACATACAAAAGCTAAACATTGAGCAAATGTATCGTAGTACCATCTTATGGCAGCAACAGACTAAAACACAGGCAAAAACTACAGGCTAGGGCAACTAGATGTACTCATTACTCCTCACCACTGGGAAGAAGGCTAAGTTTCACAGTACGAGAGTCTTTTAGTACCATGTAATTTCAGAAATTATTATCTGAATCCAGTCTTCATACAGCCCAGTGGCCAGCACCACCTTGTTTCAGAGGAAGTGGTGGAGCTCTACATTAAGAGATGTCAAAGACATAATTTCATTCTTATTAAATCACAAGATCTCCAGTACTTAAAAGTATGACTTCCACAAATATTTTTATTAACAATATACATACAAATATTGCTAAAATACTGATACACAAATGTTCCAGCATCACTGAGCTTCATACCCTTGTGTGTGTTCATTCACAGTCAGTCTTCCTGTTCTACTGTTATGAGGCAAGAAAGCCAAGTCCCCATATAGATATTTACCTCAATTCCATGCTCTCATCTCATTCTTGGAAAGCCTAGATAACAATGCTGGAAAGTCAGTAGTTAAACTTCAAAACAGAGCTCTTACTAATGCTCAGAGTACACTGCACTAAGGCTGCAGTCTCCACAATCAGAGTAGGGAAGGCATATTTCGGAATACATTTTCAGGGCTTCCTGGACAAAGTACCTTTTATTATGCTGCTTTTCCACTGTTTTTCTCTGGGAGGCTGACAGTCAAAGATCTGCCCTCCTTACCAGAGGCCATATCCACAAACACTAGCTGTTATAAAGTGCCATCAGTTAGGGGAGCTCAACTTCTCCTTTACAGGACAAAAAGGGAGAACACCTTTGTTCCTTCCTTTCAACCCAGGTTATGAGGAGACGGAGGAAATGTGATTTTAGTCCTGGATGGGACTCCCCCTCATGAAAGACCTGAGAGAGGGATGAGAACAGTGGGAAGGGGGAGGCAAAAGTTAAGTGCTGATAAGAGAATAACCTGATGATTCACCCATCACACTCCTGGGTGCATTCTCTGCCCTCAGTCTAGAGGGGAAATTAGGACAGGCCCCCATCACCATAGGCTTAGTTCAAATCCTGAGAAAATCATTGAGATTTTTATGACTGATTGCAACATGCCTGGGGTCTGGAGCTTTAAGCAACTGTTGCTCAAGTAGCTGGTACAGGGACTAATTCATCTTTCTTCATGGCACTGAGAAAGCCAGAATGCTAACCACAAAGTCCTTAGCAGGCAACTGCATATTCCCATTAAGCTACACTGAATGAAGCCTAGTATTTAGAAGAGATCAGAGCTAAAGAGATTTTCTTTATTGTCAAACTTTGTTTAGTTTGTTTGTTTTTAATAGATTTCCATTTAATACTTTTAGTTTGAAATAAGGGAACCATTAATACAGCCAAAGTGTATGCTGTTTTGAAACAAATCTAGTTTTTTGAGAATGTCTTTGTTTTCTTCAGGTATTTAACTGGGGTTTCATTACTAATGCTAGACTTACAGTAGCTAATGCCAATATAATACTCGCCTGAAATACTACTCAGAACTGCTTAAGCTAATATTTCCAAAGACAGAAATCTTTAAAAAACTAACAGCACAATCTCAAATGGCTTGGAGCCACATACAACAAAGTCTGACACTAAAACTTTTTTCACCCTGGGCAAGTTCTGTATTCATAAACTATTGTCGCAGTTCTTGGATTTACTTCTGCTATGGCAGCTTTTTTCTTAAGCATGGCAGTCTGAAAAGCATAAGAATATGTAATCCTAAAACTCATAAGAGCATGCAGTTACCAGACTGGGATCTAAACCCAAGGAAACGTGAGCCCAGGAAGAAGTAATCCTTTTGATTGACAGTAGCATGCAAAGGTGAAGGAGCAATCTGCACTCAAGGCTCTCTCTAGTCTCCTGATTCAGACAATTCAGCAGTTCTCTACAGAGAGACCACTTCATCTAGCTACTGCTGCTTTGGTCCAAAAGCACAAGAGCAGTTTTGATTCAAAAGAAGCAGCTGTTGTCGATGTTTAAGCATGTTAACAAGGAAGGCTCCCTGTTACAGCATGCAAACAATCACAGTGCTCAGTGGGCACTGGAGTACTGTCAGCAGAACCTGCTCCACCATTAGTTGTCTACACCAGCACCTAAGCAGTGTCGAGTGCTGACATTCTTCCTGCTTTGAATCAGGTTGAAATCCTGACAACTCCAGGAAAGTCTTAAACATGTTCCTGCAGCAACATCTGCTGAACTGCAGCAGCCTGGCTGTCCCAGTCCATTAATGTTACCTTTGTGAATGACAAGGGGGCTTGCAGTCTTGCCATGTACACAGCATAGGAATATGTAAATAAGGTCTGGAAGAATGTGCTGATTTTCCTGAACCAAGGAGAAGCAAGATCTAACCAACTTCTCTGTGCTTTTTCACATACTGTCCAATCAACTTGCAACCTGACAGGTACCACTTTTTGTCTAGCCTAGAATGTATGTTTGGACCATTCTCCTTTGTCTGCTAAACTCAGTCTGTTTTCTAGGAGTGAGAGAGGTTTAATGTTTCTATTGTGCTGTAGTAATGCCATTAGTTACATTAACTACCCTCCACCCAGAAATGACAGTCCAGCCTACCTCCAAATTAGCCTTCTTATTGAACTCAATAAAGGATAAAATACATGACACTAAACTATTTGGTGGCAGCTTTGTTATAAACTCATTACTGGAAAAACAGCAACTGGACAGACCTTTAACCATTGTCATTGATTCCAGCACAGGGAGAGTGATCTATTGAGTTAATCAGCGAAGTTACTGTGGTTAGCAGTGTCTGTAAGCTACCTTGCTTAGGACTCAGTCAGATGTCTAGAAAAACCCCATATGTGTAGGTTAGTTATAGTCTAAGTACAAGTGCTCTCACAAAAGCAAAATAACCCCCCACCCCAAACAGAGCAGTTTTAAAGGCAGTACTTCATATTGTAGGAAATAATGATAATAATCTATTCCCTGAATGGCTGGCCACACTTACCTTGGTCTTCTGCAGTAGTTCAGCCTTACAGATGACCTGCTTATATCTTGGTCCAGCACCCCCAGGAGCTAGACCCATACCCTTCACTCTTGGGCATACATCTGATGCTTCATTACAGCCCATGAGGCTAAGCAAGACAGCAGATCAATGTAAAGAGGAGGCCCTGTATAAGCAGTTCCCAGCATACACTGCTGTTTATGCAACTCCATCGAGATGTGGTTTTACAAATAGAGTAGAGGTTTCAGAGGATGCATTTATACAGATGATTCTTGCAAGACTGACCCTTTTGACCCTTACTGCTAGCATCATGACAAAAGTTTCAGTCCCTGGAACAGTGGTAACTCTCAGGGCTGTGTATCTAAGGAAAGGTTAACATCACACTTCTCCCCACAATGGCTGGACTTTCAGTTCCATTTGTGTTCCTCTGAATTCCTTTTTCATCAAACTTGCTGAAAGAAAAGAGACGGCATCAGTATTAATACAATGCTCTATTCTCATTCCTGGCCTCATGTCAGAACTTAGACAGTGAAACACTTAAAATAAGGTTTGTTTCACAAGTAAGAATTAATTGAATTTTTGCAGGTATCAAGTATCTAAGAGATTTAAAGACCGAGCAGCTGATAACAAATTGTTTCTGTAGGAACCTAGTATCAGTTTATCCCTAAATACATATTACTTGTAGGCCTTTTGTATCAAGCTTTGTCTTGATAATAGCAGGATGCCATATGTGATGCCAAATCATTTTTTTAACATTTTTTTTTGGCCATGGTATTCCCAGATAAGTATCTTGTCATACATGACAGTGCAGTTTGGAAAACACAACAAAAGAAATTCAGACAGAAAGCAAACATTTTGTACAAAGAAGAAATGTCCAAGGCACATTTTTGATGTGTGACATATTTCTATTTTTTTCTCCTCAGAAATTTGCTATAACAACTACCATAACTTAGAATTGAATTTCAGAGGGGTTCCACACCCAAATGCCTTGCATTTGCTACAAGAATAGAGTGGGAAAGAAGAGCATATCTACTCCCAGCTTCTCAGCACAACCTTTGCCATTCCACAGGTTAGTATGCTAGTTCCCTCTGCTGCCTGCCAGGGACACAAGTTCTCTCTGTCATTGTTAACAGGAGGGGAGAGATACATCTTGCCAAAGACATCATCTTCACAAAGATGCATAGTTCCCCCAACTGCTGTATTAAAGCTGAGCTAAAATGCTTTTTAATAGAGTGCTTATTTGTTTGTTTAATGGATTTTCCCTGGGATTTTCCCAGAATTTTGTGAGTATACAAAACATTTTCCTAGGGGGAAT
Organism: Heteronetta atricapilla; assembly: GCA_011075105.1. Lineage (NCBI taxonomy): Eukaryota > Metazoa > Chordata > Aves > Anseriformes > Anatidae > Heteronetta > Heteronetta atricapilla. The sequence continues at coordinate 11,205,517 of CM021747.1, forward strand.
TTGATTATGCTATTTACTCAAATGAAAAACTACTATTTCCCATATGAATTTTCTAGGACAAAATTCACTGTTTTTACATGAAAAGATAGTTAACTTGATCACCAGAGTTGCTAGGTTTGTGTTTTACAGAATAACAGTTATTTTGTAAAACAGTTTACAGTAATAAATAGCATTTTCCATAATAAAAGTTTTAAAAAGCAAGCAGGCAGAAGCAAATGTGAGAACATGTACATCATCCGTACAATTTTCTGTAGACCAGAAGCACATTAACTTTACTGTAGAGAAATAAATATAACCACAGAACATTCCTGTAAGAGGCCCTTTGCAAAAGTATGGAAACTAAAGCAAGACAATGAACTACATCAAAAATTTCCAGGAAGATTTTATCTAATTCATAGCCTAACAAGACAAAATCCAATAATGCCATTTTTCTTCCTCTCTGTAGACAAAAATATGTGTGTCAATAGTCTCCTGAACAAGACTAAAGGTTTTCACAGAATTTTTATCACTGCACCACAGCTGAAATTTCTTATCTATTTGACTCTAAAAAGCCACTAACATTGATACAGGTAGAATAGAAAAAACATGCAAGTCTAGAAGCAACAGCATAGCGCTGTTTAATCTCAGTCATTTGAGAAAGTAAAAGTGCATATGCAAGAGCCCAACTGTTGAACATAATGAACTTCCCCAGTTTATCAAGCTGCACTGCCATACTTGGGGAAACCTGATAAGCACAGCCATACCATAGCCAGCTTGCACACCTGTGGAAGGTCAGCAGTAATTTCATCTCCACAAAGGCAACATTCAAGAGACTGCTACATTTTTTTCTCATACCTGTTTCTGGTTAGATACCAAGAAGCTTATTCAGAATAGCCAGCATTTATCAGAGGGCTTTGTAGACTTATTTTCTTGTGAGTATCTGAGCTACCTTAGCTTCCCTGTGGCAGCAGCAGCCCATCACACAAAATGAACCAGTTTTCTGCTTTTCTGAACTGTTTCTGGAACCAAACTTTCAGCATCAAAAATGTAGTACAAAGAAGGGAATGCTGGACTCCAAGTACTCCACTAAAAACTATTCACATGTTTTCCTCATAACCACTTAATGTGAAATTAATGGAGCTGCTGCTCTTTAGTTGCATCTTAGCACTCTTGTTCATCTGCTCTATTTTAACAAGATCATGTGCCAGTTGCCAAGAGAGAACCTTGAACCACTGAGAAAGAACTGTCTAGCTGCCCTGGCCCCATGCATCCTCTGTGGTTCTAACTGGTTCCTGGGGAAGACACAAAGTCTGTTAGATCACATTCCAAAATGCCAAACAATTGCTAACTTGGTAGTATCTTAAAGATGTTTCACTGGTTAAATTAATCTGTTTTGTTGCTATTGTTTTGTTTCAGATTGTTGGATTTGGATTTGCAAGGCTTCTGTTTATCATATGGAGTAGTATCTTTCTTCCAAGTAAGATCGGTATGATATTTTTTCTCTGCAAAATTCAAACCTTAACGGCCTTTACAAACATAATCTGAATAAAAAATATGTCAAGATTATTTTCAGCAACAAGACAGTTAGCAACAAATCTATGACTCACAGGCAGGTTTTATTGTCACTGAAGGGGTTTTCAGTTTATGGTAGTGAGAAAATCTCACTCCAGTGATATGCCATACTTCATTGGAACTGAGGGAGAGACGCTGTCATTTTCTGATAGTGACAGTAATAGATAGTCTCTTATTCATATGTCCTGTGCTAAGCAGATTTTTTTTTTCCCTCAGCTATCTGTGCCTAATACTGCTTTCTTTGTCTTTAATTTCTTGTAAGAATGGTGGCCATCTTCAAACTTGCTCCTTTTATATGCCCTGAATTCAAAACCTTCAGTGGAACTAATGTTCCTTCTTCACTCCCTGCCCTAAAAATTTGAAAATAATAATAGGTCAAATAATTTTTTAATAGTTTTATTTCACTCATGAAAGTATGTGACAAGAAACTAATCACATATTGGTTCACCATTCTCATGGATATTCAGGAAATGCTGGGAAGTCTCAGAGGGCTCCCAAGGTTAGAAACACTGCCAACAGCAGCACTCTGTACATCTTGTCAAAAGATTCCTAAGCTTATATGTTTTACTTTTAAATTATATCCTGGTTTTCAAGTTTCAGGTTAGTGGCTTTGCTAGAGACAGTTTGGGGGTTTCATGCTTTGATCCTTACTTTATTCTGAAGGAAAGGGGAAAAAAAAGAAAGGAAAAAAAAAAAAAATCTTAAGTGGCCAAGCCTTAATTATTCCCATTAAATTAATAGGTCAAGTACCTCCCATTTCAAAGTTAAAGAAAGGAGATACTGATATAAAGTGCACAGAATGAAACCCTGATTTAATATTTGAACAGGCTAATGTCTTTATGAGAAATAATATAAATAGAAAGCTTAAAATAGCCCCCTGTTTAATGCACTGAAATGTGAAATGCATTCAAATATTTATATCCCCCCAAATTGATTTGAAAATACAAATGATGAGAAAACATACAGACACTGTGTATTCCAAAACTTCTAAATTTTGGTCATTGTGTGATTTCTATCATTGATCCCATATTCAGCAAAATTAGATTTACTGTCCTTGCTTCTTATGAAATTACACAGAGGCTGCTGCTTTATTCCTCTCCAGGACAGTAAAAAGCAATAAAATTCTTGCAGATTTCGACAGCAGGCAATTCAATAAAAGGCTATGTATATTTTATAAGTACAATAAAGACAAGTCTATAGCTGAATCATAAATGTTTTTTGTTTGTTTGTTTGTTTTTCTGCAAGTATCTTTTTTGAGTCTGTTTTCAACACGTTGGTTATCTCAGCATAGAGCTTTCCCTTTCGGGAAGAAGCAGGATGAAATTTATACCTTTATAATGTGTAATTTAAGTTTTGCTCAAGGGATTTTGCAACATGCATCTATTTAAAATTTAAAGGTGTTGTGTAACTCAATACTTTCTTGCTCTTGGTTAGTGCCATAAAATTGTATGTATAATTTTTTGTTACATTGCAAAGCATACCTGTAGTATCATTGTGGCATTCCCTTTCTTATGAGCAAACAATAAATATTTGATACATACATAATTATTCCTTAGACTTACATTAATGCTCATATTTGTTAATTCCGCAATAATGAAAGATAACATGGAGATGAATGGATTGGTGCGTTTTTGAACAATAATGCCATACTGGATTTAGTGACAGTGCCTGTCTGTTAAAATATATAGTTTTATACTAATGTAAAACATAAGCTTAGCAACATGTAAATGAACTGTCCTTTACAATTACAAAGGTATACTTTTTTTCCCTCTCATTTGGAGAAAGAAATTTAAAAACTAGGAAGGGGCAGGAATCAGATTAAAGAAAAAATATGCTCCCTATTTCCAGTCTCTGAGACAATTTCTGCAGCACTGAAAATAAGTCAGAGGTTTATCTGAGCAGGGAGTGTGGCATTAAAACTCAAGTTTCCTGAAACACATTTTTTTCTATGCATGTATGTATTGTCCACAAGTACCAGAGGTTGTTCTTCTGAGTAGTTTCCTAGGTAAGGCCTGACTGTACATCAAGGTACTATTGGCATCATCATATTAGATCAAATAAGGACACAAACTTTCCAGATACCTGAACGCTATGGGACAGACCTAAATACATTTGTTCACCATCATTATGCAGCTAAAGCCATTGTACTTACTGTAAGATTTATAAAGAAAGATGTTTTGTTTACCAACAGAAGATGATCCAAAGTATCTCTGTCTCAAAATCAAAATAAGTATGCTTTGGAAAGACACCTATATCAGACCATCAAATGTCAAGGAAGAATTCCCTTACAGTTGACTTATTCAAACATTAACTTTTTCTTTATAACAGGAAAAGCGTGCCACTTTAAGAACAAATCATTCAAATGAATCACAGTAGGGACTATAGAAGAGGGGAAAAAACACTGCTATAAAAACAAAGCACTAAAGACAAGTGAGAAAAATTATGATCTCTAAGTTCAGAATGATTAAGATATAAGCAGAAAACAAACAAACAACAACAATAAAAAAATAGATCTATGGATTCATCTCAGATTTCTGATTCCAAATTGTTGCTGAGTTGAAACCTGCTCTAAGATATTATCCATATTAGATCTACTAGTTGGAGCTCAGCATATAAGTGCTGAAACCTTCCTAAAATAATTACAACATTCTACAAATCTTAATGAGAATTATTTCTTCTGGCATTGCCATTTTGCTACTTAAAAATGTGTAACATGGTGAGCATATACTTCTATAAATTCGTGACTTTGGTGGTTAAATGTTTGGTGGTGTAAATGTTTTTTTATATCGTACATATTAGTGAATCTTACTGGATCTGGATACACATGTACTGGCAATGACATGATGTACAGGACAGCAGTGATCAAGGCCCAGATCAATACTCTAACTAACTTTAGCTCTAAGTAAAACAGCAACAGTACATGCCCTTTTTATTTTCTATCCTATGACATGAAGAACTGTTGATAAAGATGGACATCTGGCACCAAAGGACACAGCTTCAGAGAAGTGTAAGATTTTTCCCCATTTGGAGTTCAGCCATGGTTCTAAATTCCATTAGAGAAAGATAGAGGTAACAGGTATTTTTAACTCTAGTACTCTGTCTCAGCAGTGTAAAATAACATCAGTGCAACTGCATGCCAGGACACAATGCCCTAGTTCATAACTCACAGAGTCCAGCTTAGTCCAGCAATTTATGCCAAGCAACTAGGAGTTTTAATTCATATCTCCCTTGTGGGAAAATTATTGGAGAGGCAGGGTGTATTTCTTATTATTAGTTTTAAGAAACACATATAAAGGATTTGATTCTGCAGTGAGAGAATTTAATGAGTATTTCCTTTGAAGAGGTAAGCAATTGGCAGCAGTCTTACACAAAAGGAATATTTCAAGCTTTAGAGATCACAAGTATCACTCTTCAAAACAATTTCTTTCATATAGATGTAGAGTTTCCATTTTCCAGTAGTAAAAGGAAATGCCTCCCATAATTTTGGGGTGTTTTAAAAGAAGGCAAAAGCAAAACTTTCCAACTGTTCAACCCAATGACAAGTGTGGCCAGGTGGTGCCATGTAGTCAAATCTCTGGGAATGACACCATCTGTGTTTTCCTGATGACCTCAGTAGATCATCAGGGGTCCACAAGTGTGACCATTGGGGTCATCACATAAGCAGCAATGAGGCAACATCCCCAAAGGCTTCTAACAGAAGGAACAGCCAAAAGCCAAACATACATTTAAATTAAGTTAAATCTTCTTTAAAATAAAAAATAAAAATGAAGAGAGATAAGCTAATGAATTAATGAACCACCTGAAGCCTCCATGCAACTGGTATCCAAGGAATAATCAGTCTGTAAGTTGAGCCAGATAATTCATATCTTTGTAAGAGAAAGAGGCCAGCTGGGTTGCCAACGAGTATTTTAGCCAGTGTTCTGTGCATTCATTTAGTAGGCTCTAAAGAAAACAAAGCTATCTACCAGAATCAGCCATAACAAAACCAACCTGGATGGGAAGCTGATATATTGGTAAAACAGCTTTTTAGAATGTCAGTGATGCCCCAGCCCCCAGTATGAACCTGGTATTAGTCAGGTTCACAGTTCTCCTGAACGGTGTGTTTTCTTGGTGTGGGCTTTCTGCTGCAGAATTATGTTATTTTAACCAGAGAATGGAGTTTGTTGAGTCAGATATTCATTGCATTAGTGTTGCTGACTCTTTACAGGAACCTGCTATTTAAAAAGTGATTTATTTTTTTCACTATCAAATGCTTAGCAATGTTACCTAGCTGGCCAAGCAAGGTACAAAGTTCATACTACGGCAGTCTAAAGAAAAATATATAATACAACCTTACAAAAGTGGTTTGTGCAGTCAGTTACAGTGGAAATTAGATTACCCTTGTGATAACACTGAGGCTGTACCTGAATAGCTTGCCTACTAGTAAGGAGGATCTGACTCTACCAGGAACAAACTGAATACTGTATCATCTTTTTTTTTTTTTGGGGGGGGGGGGGGGAGCTTTTAAGACTTCTTTATATTTACTTTTTGATTTTAGAGATACCATAAATCCCACATAAATTGGAAAGAGAGTGTAAGATTCTCCATGGACCAACCTTCTGTTAGCCAAATCCAATGATAATAAAATTTTACATATAATGATAGGATCATGGTGCCTTAGTATTGTTTCTTTACTGGCTTAAGTACCAAGTTAGGAAAAATGTTCATTTAGCTGATAATGTATATTAACCACTCTTCAGTATTAATGAGATTTAACACTCTATTGGGTTTACATGACAAGGTTTAGGTAGTGGCAGGGCTGCAAGCATGGCCTCTGTGAGAAGAGTCCAGCAACTGCCCCAAGTTAGAAGGGCCAGTTCCAGACAGATCTGAAAGGGACCTGCTGCTGGCCAGAGCTGAGACATGAGTGAGATCGGTTGCACCTCTGGGACAGCAGATTTGAGAAAGGGAAAAAACTGCTGCGCAACAGCAGCTGGGAGGGAGGAGTGAGCAACTGAGAGAGAATCCTGCAGACACTAAGGTCAGTGAAGAAGGAGGGGAAGAGTTTCACTAGGTGCTGGGACAGAAATTCCCCTGCAGCCCATGGAGAGCCCCAAGGTGGAGTAGGCTGTCCTCCTGCAGCCCCTGGGGTACCATGGTGAAGAAGCGTTCCATGCTGCAGCCTGTGGAGGAGCCCATGGTTGAGCAGGCAGATGAGACCTGAAGGAGGCTGTGCTCTATAGACAGCCCCTACAAAAACAGACTACAGGCCCGGGCTGCAGCCTGTGGAGAGGAGCCCACATAGGAGCAGGAGATCTGGTGGTAGCTGCTGTCAATGGGAAACAGTGCTGGTTCCCACTGTATGGACCCAGTTCTTGAAGAGCTGTAGATGCAATGCCAAAGAAAAGTACTGGATGAAATTAGCCTTTTTCAAATGAAAACTAACCCCAGTAAATAGTAACTATAATATTAAATGAAATTACATTTTCTGTCACTAAAATTGAAGACTTTTTTGTTCTACAAAATCATGATGGCTTACAATTCAATAATATCTCCAGACTCTGGAAAATTACCAGAAACTATGTCTAGCTGCGCTACCTCAGTGCAAGACTCCCTTCACAGTTTGGATACAGAACAGTATGGGTGTGCTGCTGCCCTGGCCTTCAGCACCATCTGCTGGGTAATAAAAAAATGACAAATTCTTCAGCCTTGCTAAGGTCTTTTCTATCTTCTGTGCAGGGCAGCTTCGCCTGCCCTACTCAGTCTGAGACCTTTAGACAAAGTATATGATATCACTTAAACAGCAATGAAACATCTTGAGACTTTATTTATGCCAGAATTTACATTAAGAGTCTAGAAATAAAACCTTCTGCAAAACTGAACCAATAGAGGTTATATCCTAAATTCCCAGCCTTTCCATCTTTAAGCTACAGAATTGTTACATTCTAAAAGGTACTGAGTAATTGGCAATAAGAATGTCAACAAAGTAAGTTCACTGACACATAGCTTTAAAGATACATATAATCACAATTTCTTTTCCTTGAAGACCATTTCATAGAAGTGTCAAGTACTATGTGAGCAGCTATAAATTAATCTTGACGTTATTTTCAGGTAAACTCAGAGAATCTTAAAAGGACAAAACTAAATATATATATATATACAGTCACTGCTTATGCCAGTTATCTCAAAGACTGTGAATTATTTTGCTGGATTTTCACTTGTAAAGAAGTGTTAGTCATGTTTTCTTTCTAACAAAGTTGAACTGAATGAGAAACTTCTGAAAGAAAAAAAAAAAATGGCACTACCTTGCTTAGATCAGCAGTGTCTTGCAGAGAAAACACAGGTAATTTGCTGTTTCCTTAACAACTGCATGAAAAAAATCCATAGCATCTAGCAGTAACAGGGATAATACTTTAACTCCTTTTCTTTTTCTTAGAGCAAGAGCTACAAAGTTTCAGCAGTTTATCTTCCCCAAATATGCGTAGTAAATAGTTGCCTCTCTGAATTGAGATACTGCCAAAAACTGCATTAAGTTTTTGTTGGAGGCCTAATGCCTTACAGAAATAGAAATAGCTGTAGTTATGAACTCCCTTAGTATGCTGGCACAGTAACACTATCATGAACGCCACAGGCTTGTTTGGAGAGTTCAAAGTAAGTCTTTGATCTATTTTCAGCCTATGAATCGTTCTTGTGGAATCTCAACTTCTTTTGGAAAGTTCATGTATATGCTTGTCGCATGACCAGTTTGACTGTAGAGTAATTCTTGTTATGTAGCAGATCAGATATCTGTCCATAGCATGTGTAAAGCATGAGAGCCTTCTAGGACAGCAAAATCAAGTACTGTTCAGCAGGGTATACTGCCTACTTCCAGATCTTTTTCTGCAGGGCAACCAAGTGGATCACCTCCTGTGTTCAGTGAGCAGCTGAAGACATGATAAACAGTAAATATGTCTTATTTTCTCCTCCAAAGGATTCAAAGAATACCCTCCTGGTTTTCTCAGCAGCACTTACTTTTCAAGAGATTGGCACTATTTCCCTCTTTTCTACTGCTATTTATAGCACTGTCCCCACGGCTCTCCCTGTCCCCCTCCCCCCCCCTTTTTTTTTGGCCACTGGATTCGAGGCAAACTCAAATTTCACTAAAAGTTGCAAAACAATTCAGACATCTATCATTATGGTCTTCCTGAGACGTCCCTCATGTTGAGGAGTACAATAAGCATCCTTCACTTTCAAAGGCCAAAAAAAAAGCAGAATCACGAGGAAATTCTCGGAGCGCAGGGCCCTTTTCTGATATCGTCGTGGCTCAGCTGCCCGCGGGAGACTTGGGGACGCCGGCGGGCCGGGCGCAGCCGAAAGGACGCTGCCAGGAGAAAAGCGCGGGCGCCCCCGGTCTTCTCCGGCGCGAGGGTCGGACCCTCCGGCGCGAGGGCCGGACCGAGACGGCTCACAGCCGTCGCAGCAGCCCCTCGGGCGGCAGCACCGTCCTGAGGCCGTCAGCTCGGCTGCTACCGGCACGGCCTTCAGGGATCTCAGCAGCTCCTCACACCACCGGACACAACCCCAACCCGCGGGGGGCGCCGCCGCTAGCAAAAGTCGCACCCGGCCCCGCCCCCCGGCAGGAAGCGGAAGGGCTGCCCCGGGCCGCCAGGTGACCGGGATGCGGAAGTTCTTCCTAGGGCAGCGGTGTTTGTGGCGCTGGCTGGGCCGCGGAAGCTGTGTCGGTCGCACCGAGCGCTGCAGCTGGGGTCGCGGCCCGCTATGTGAGAGACGCCGAGGCCTGCAGGTGAGTGGCTGCCTGGGCGCGGAGCGCGGTAGGCCGCGCTGCTTCTGGGCCTGACTCCGTGGGTCCGCTCCGGGGCCAAGGGGCGACCGAGGCCTGCGCTCCGCTGCCGTCCCCGCTCCCTTTCCCCGCCGAAATCTTCTGCGTCCCTTCCACGCCGAGACGCGCTCCCCGGAGGACCTCTGAGCCACGGGAGGCGGTCGGGAGGCGGATGCTGGGCCTGGCCCGGCCCCTTCTGTTTTCTAGGCAGAGCCGGCTGGCGGGTCGGCCGCCGGATGTGGCCGTGAATGGGCTCGCCGGCACATCTGCCCCTACTGATACAGCAGCGTTTTGAGGTGCTGCCGTGACAGAAGTAAGAAATTAACTTATTCAAAGCTTTCTTTCGTCTGAAATAGCTATGTACTGGCAATTCTTAAAGTAACTATTTTTAAGGAAGTAATAATACGGACCTTGTACGTTTCAGTGTTCTGGAGAGACTAGATATTTTCTATTAATTGCAATTGAAAAACTGTTTTTCTTGTGAGCGGGGGTAAAGAAAACGCAGCAACAGAATGGGTTGTAAAAGAAGGAGCTGAAACCTCTTTGGAGGGAATAGCCGAAAACATTCTTAAAGGCTATGGCCTCAGTAGCAGAAAATAGTTTACTTACACTTTGAAAAGAAAGTGTGCTCCCACCTGTAGTTGTTTATGTGGTGAATAGCCATACGTTGCTGAATGGTGGCAGCTTAGGGTTCTTCTTGGTTTTTAAACAGAATTTTTTCTAGTTGTATGGGTATTTTTCTTTTTAAGTTTTGGTTGAACATATCCTAAAAGCTTATCTTTTTTTTGTATGCAAGTATTGAAAAACAGACTCTTAAATCTGAGAACGTTATGAAAGAGCTAGTGTGTCTGCATTTAAAAAAAGTTTTTTTTTTTTAATAAAAGTAAATATTTTTTAATGTTACTGTGTATGAAGTATTGACATAATCTTTCTTTCAACTTTACCAAAAAGAGCTTGACATTAACAGTTGAACTGACAGTATAATTTGCAAGATGTAGGCTATTTTTTCACTTAGTAAAACTTGGTGACTGTCTCAGCAGAATGTAACTGATCACTCCTGATTTAAGTGAGGCAATGTTTGTAGGAAAGTAGCTCTCTAATTTCTTGCCTTAAGCTGAGGATCTCAAGGTAGTTGGTAAACACCTCTTATGTTGAACAATTGTTTAAACCAACGAAGAAGTAACAATTTATGAAGATGTGAGTGCGACTGTATACAGATAGTTACAGTGCTCAGTTACAGAATTTTAGTCATTTAGTCATTTTTAGTCATTTGTCTGTCCTTCTTAGTGGGAGCTTTTTTTTTTCAGTCCTTCCAGTTCCTCCCACTATCCAGTGGGGAGGGATTAGTGTAAGCTTTCAAGAAAGGACACTGGTCAAAAAAGTACCTTTTTTTAATTTGACTATTTTGCTGTGGTTATTTATGGTTATAAATGGGTTTCATAAATAAAAAAAAACAGACTGGGAAGAATGACCTGTTAGAGACGTACATAAGATAGTCACACTGATGCCATACTTCTAATAATAAAATAATTTTTTTTAAAAAAAAAAAAGCATAATCTTCACCATTCTGTAGAGGATGCTAATTTCAGCATTTGCGAGGAGTTTGGGCCTGTATTTCTTGAAAGGTGTTGATGGTTGTCTGACTCTAATGCTCTATTTTCTATGGCAGCTGTGTTCACCTTGATCTAAGATAACAGCGAATGACTTTTTTTAACCTCCATATGTTGTCATCCTTTTCTATCTTTGAAACTTTAAAGAAGGAATACTGAGGTGTAGGGGGAATAGGAGAAGGGTGTCAACAATATGAGCTGGAAAAGATCTGAATGGTCAGGAAAGGATTATGTAACGTTGAGCTATTGACTAAATGTTGTTCTACATAATCATTCCTGCATAGTCAGTGTTTTGTAAGCACATGCTGATGTCTTTTTCTGCACTTAGCATTAATAAATTTGTGCCAATATACCAGCATATGAACACAGTGCATCTAATGAACAGTTTTCTATAGGTGGTTACATAACTGCATAGAAAGTACTACAGAGAGTCTGTACAATAACCATAGAGGTGATTCATAATCATAGCTTCTCAATTCCTTATTTTCATTACACATGAACTTCAGAGTACTATTTGTAATGCAAATTCTATTTCAATATTATATTCAGAAAGTGTCTTAAATTCTGTATGTGCGCTATCTGCTAATTTACTAAGTATTCTTTCTCAGGTGTGCGCTCCATCTGTTAAGTAGGAAAGTGAGAGTTCTATGAGAAACAACTTGACAGAGGAAAACTGCTCACTACTCCACAGCTCTGTTGGAGTTCCATTGTGTTCAATTTACGCATTGAAAAGTTGCACAAATTTACTTTATTCAGGCTGTTAATATTGGTCTTTTGTTTTTACATTTAATTTTCTGTCGTTATTCCTGATAATAACATGCAAATTCATCTTAAATTCAATTTTAAAATGTAAAGCAGACATTTTAAAGAATTCTAGCACAAAGTTGACATAGTCATTTAAACAATAATAAGAAGTCTGGGTCATGTTGGAATGCAAAAAAATACCTGAACTGTTAGCTGAGCTTCTAGTGTATAACTGTTGCATTGTTACATATATACAAGGTGCATACAGTCAAAACTGTATAGCTGAGGTACAGTCAGTCTTTATTGGGGGATCAATTAGACAATGTTGCCTGTTGAAATGCAGTATTTTTTCATATGCTGTTTTAAACACAAACATCCTGGAGTTAACTTTGTTGCTATAATTTCATGAAATTACTGTTCTTGTTATCCTAAATCCAAGCTTGAAATGATTAACCTGTGTCTACTGGGTGACTCTGTGTAGCTCCTGCTATAGTTGATGAGCCCTTTGGGATGGAAGAAGAGCAAAATATGCTGGGATAGCAACTTGTGGCCTCAATATCTGTTTGAGAAAAGAGAAGGATGAGGTGGAGGGGAACAACAGAAATGCAGTAGCGACATAGGTTCCAGAAAATGTTGGACTGAGTTCCATATAAGTCCACTTAAGTTACTGCTTCCAATTACCTTATACATCTTTTTAGAAAGATCAATACTTTACTAAGCAGAATTTCTGATCTTTTTTTTTTTTTCTTTCAGCACAACACTAAATTTGTAATGAAATGGAGTCTGGGTCAAGCTCTTTTCGAGTGGAATTTCCAGATTTTTCTAGCACCATTTTGCAGAAGTTAAACCAGCAGCGCCAGCAAGGACAATTATGTGATGTGTCAATTGTAGTTCAGGGCCATCTCTTCAGAGCCCATAAAGCTGTTCTTGCAGCTAGTTCACCTTACTTTTGTGATCAAGTTCTCCTAAAAAATAGCAGGCGAATAGTGCTGCCTGATGTGATGAATCCAAGAGTGTTTGAAAACATTCTTCTGTCTACCTATACAGGTCGACTGGTAATGCCTGCTCCAGAAATTGTTAGTTACTTGACAGCAGCAAGTTTCCTTCAGATGTGGCATGTAGTAGATAAATGCACCGAAGTGCTAGAGGGGAATCCAACAGTTCTCTGTCAGAAGATGAATCATGGCAGTGATCATCAGTCCCCAAGCAGTAGTAGTTACAATGGCCTTGCTGAAACCTTTGAACTCGGCTCTGGAGGACAGACGGAATTCCACAAAGTGCAGGAACTGAGGGATGGTGAAAATGAAGAAGAGAGCTCTAAAGATGAACTGTCATGTCAACTGACAGAACATGAGTACCTTCCCAGTAATTCTTCAACAGAACATGATAGACTTAGCACAGGAATGACAAGTCAGGATGGTGAAGAAGGAACTAGCGATAGTGCAGAGTATCAGTATACCAGACCTATATATAGCAAACCCAGCATCATGTCTCACAAGCGATGGATCCATGTGAAACCAGAAAGATTTGAACAAGACTGTGAAGGTGTTGATAATCCTTACGATGAACACCAAGTTTCTGAATCCATGAATGCCATTCAGGCAGATCATTCAATCCAGTCTTCAGGTGTTGAAGACTTTCATATAGCTGACAAAAAGATGGAAGCAGAATTTGATGAACAGGCAGATGAAAGTAATTATGATGAACAAGTTGATTTCTATGGCTCTTCTATGGAAGAATTTTCTGGTGAAAGGGCAGATGGAAATTTAAGTGCTCACAGACAGGATCTTATGATAGCAGCAGGCTATGGTGAAGGAATTGAAATGGCTGCAGGAATTAAAGAAGAAACATCCCTCACTGGATTCTCACATGCTGATAAGCTGTATCCTTGCCAGTGTGGTAAAAGCTTTACACACAAAAGTCAGAGAGATCGGCATATGAGTATGCACCTTGGTCTTCGACCTTATGGCTGTGGTGTCTGTGGTAAGAAATTCAAAATGAAACACCATCTTGTTGGCCATATGAAAATTCATACAGGCATAAAACCATACGAGTGTAACATCTGTGGGAAAAGATTTATGTGGCGGGACAGTTTTCACCGGCATGTGACCTCTTGTACCAAGTCATATCAAGCTTCTAAAGCTGAGCAGAGTACTACTGAGATGAACTGAGACGTTAGTGCTTACATTTGTTCAGAATAGTAATCAAAATAAACTAATTATGCAAATAGTGTCTGGTACTTGCTATTGTGAAATTTAATTTTTTTAAAAAAGTTTCAATAATTATGCTGGTATGAGCAGACCAAAGTTTTTATTTTCCACAATAGTATTCTAGGTGTTCAGCGTGTGACGTAGAAATGGTTAATCAGAAAGGTGCTTGCAAAATGAGGTCAATAAGCTCTTTAAGATATTGATTGTCATCACAAGAGTATTTAGAAGTCCTGTTGTTTTAGTAAGTCTTCCAAATTCACAGTAAAACCCAGCTCTAAATTGACCCAAATTCTGCAAATATTTACATGAAGTATGAATTGAAGTAGCCTTACTGAAAAAGAGAATTAGGGTAACCATACCAGGCTACGTGGGCTACCTGTTAATAAAATTCTTGTGATTCACATTTTTTTTTTAATTAAAGCATTTGACCTCAAACTGGAGATTGCCAACATATTTAACATGTATCATTAGTAGCCTGCATCACTAAATATCACTTATTGTTTTACTTCATGAAAGGCTGTGTTAAGTGATTTGGTTTCCTTTGTCTGTCTTCCATTCTTTTTCCATCTTCAGTGAAACAAATGATTGTTTAATTTTGTACTGGTTTCTATTTAAAGAGTCTGTAAAGCACTTAACTATAGTTGTGCACCATGTAAACTTAAATCTGTGTTAAATATAATTTAGTTGCCTCCTGTAGGGCCTAATGTTGTATGATGCTTGGCTTGATTTTGGTTGCTACATAATGAGAGCTTTTAAAGTGTGTGTAATAAATATATCTTGTCAAAACAAACAAAAATAGATGTAACATTTGGAATTCTCCCTGAATACTCAAAATTCTAAACCCTAGCTTTATATTCACATTTTTTTTTGTCTTAACTACAGTAGCAAGTACCAAACTCCATAGCTTCATGAATTGATTTTTTTTTTTTTTGGTACAAAATCTTGTTTGAGAACTTCTATATAGATTTAGAACATGCTTTAGGAAAATGATTTAGACATTGATAGGTGTTTTTACTCTTAATTCTTTACTCTTTGAATAGTAAGAACTATAATACAGATTCTTGGTACTGAACTACTGTGACTGGTTACATGTGATCATAAGCAGCCAGAACTGTTTACCTCTTCAAATGAAATTGCTTGTGGGGAAAAATGTAGAAAGTAGGGCATTTGGATCTATTAATGGTACTGCAAAACATGGTACCATGCTCATGTCCGAAGTCTGTATTTTCGCTGGGAAAGTGGCACCTCTCATTCATTAGGATGAGGATTTATATCCTGTGCTCTCATTCCTGGAGCTATATAGAGGAGTGTTTGTAGTTTTGAGAGATGCTGCCAGCTCTGCAGGTAGAGTGAATGCATCAGTTTAAAATGTGACAGGATTTGGGGTTTGAAAGCTTAGTGCATTCCTTTGCAAAAGCAATTAACCCTTTTCTGTAGTTTACTGAAATATAAAAAGGAAAGAGCCTTTAGAGTATGCATAGGCCATAATAGGAAGGAGTGATGTCCAAGTACAGTGCTGGAGGAAATAAATTAACCAGCGTCAAGCCTTTTAAGTCTGTCTGGCCCCGGTTTGTGTATGAGATACTGCAATAGGCAGGATCATGTGCTTAAACAGATGACCCTGTAGCAAAAACACACTAAGGTAATTCCAATTTGGATGCTTTATTGAACTCCCGATTACAAATTGTCTGAAGATACAACCAAATTTTTGTATCCTGAACGTGATTATCTAGTGCAGGCTGGGGTTTATAACTCAGTGGGCTTAATTACTGTAACTTCTTTTCTGGCATTCTACTTACAAACTTTAATTTTTTAAGAGGCTCTTAATTCTTAATCTTCTAATGCTTCAGATATTTTTTCATACGGAATTTTGTTAAAACAGATATTCCCAAATATGATGAAACCATTGCTGGCAATGGGCATGAATGGTCAGCACCAAGGAGTTCATATTCTTAGCACTTGGTTGAACTCTGTAACATACCACGGTGGCCATATATATAACCCTTGTACTCAAGGTAACTAAACAGGGATTTGCTCACTAACACTGTAACCTGCTTAATGTATAGAAGCACTTTGTATTTAAGAAAAAAAAAAAACTTTATAACTATGTTTTTTAAACTTAGAAACTATATTCCCTTTATGGTTTGTTTCCACACTGCTAACACTGTCTTTTTTAATATTAAGAAAATTACAATGTTTGCCTGTTTACATGAGTGTAGAGGAAAAAATTCTTGCACTCACTGGCCCTAATTGTCCATTCTCCAAGGCCTTATTACATACAGGGTGTCATTTCTTCAAATACCATCATCACATTTGAGGAAGGTATTCTCATACTCATTTTATGAATGATCTTGTATATTACATTGGTTCTCAGACCCTTTCAAATTGTCACTTTAGTATTGCATAAAAAAGGTTAAGGGTGCCTCTTCCCATTTAACCATTAAAAAGGCTGTTATGAAGCGCCAGGCTGTGAAACATGGTCAAGCAAGAAATTCTATCTGTTAATCCCAGACCATCCTACAGAGCTGCCAGCAAAATCGTTACTTTTACCAGCTTGGTATGACTTTTATACATGACATTTCAAAGTTGAAAGTTGCTCCTTTTTGCAGTTAGATTACTTTGAAATAATGCTTTAAAATGTACTGAGAGAGACACTTTAAAGGTTTTATAACAGGTCCAGTAGATAATATTATAGAACCATATTCTTTTTAGTGATTTAGCATGAATAGTAGCTTTTAAATGTTTGCCTGTTACTGTTTTACCCCATATTATGACATCATCATGGAATTCCAGCAATTGTTGCTACACTGATTTTTGTAACACTTGGCTTTCTGATGTTGATTTACATGAAACCAACTAATTGAAGGGAAGTACTGATTTATTACAAGATCTAATTGAGAGATTGAGGATTTAAGTGAAACTTGTGTTATTTCTCAAAAAAAAAAAAAACCATCACAACAACACTTTCTTTTGCTTATCACAAGCAAAACAGTTGACTTGTAATGTTTTTACTGAATTTAATTCATTGTTTTTCAACAGACTTCTTATCTCATCAGGTATTGAGAAAAAGAAAACTAAAAATGAAACACTTAAAGAAATGCCTTTCGCCCTTCCTCCTACCTAACTTCTCTCTAATACCTCTTCTCCCCACAGCTTCCTAGTCTTTCTCTTGTCACTGGGAGTTGCACTAGGTCAGTCTGTTCCAATTCTCTTGCTGAGGTGACAGTTTGCCCAGGAGGTTGGGGTCATACACATACTGGCTTGTCTGGCTCTTTTCATTTCTTAGTGAATGTCTTCTGCTGCACTGGGCTTGTCAGTGTGGTTCCTGCATGGACTGTAGCCTCTTCTGGGATGTGCCTGTACCAGCTTGGGTCTCTCCCAGTCGTCAGTTTCTTCAGTGGTACACCTGCTCTGGCCTAAGCCAAAGTTTTTCAGAAGTTCAGAAGTTTATCTCCTCTGGTATGGAGTGTGTCCTTCTGATAGTGGGTCACGATACATGTTCTCAGCGTCTCCTGTGTGTGTCTTTCCAGGAGTATCTCCTCAGTTTCTCCTGTGTTTCCAGTTGTGTTTCTCCAGGAGTATCTCCTTCTTCCATGTCTCCCCACACCTCTTGATAGCACCTGCCACTCTTTCTTAGATGTATTTCAGCAGAAGTGCTCTGATGATTGAAGTTTTGGCATATAATGGGTTGTTTACATCAGTTTCAGTGCTGGCTAGATCCTACTTTGATGGGCACAGGGCAGGTCGTGACTCTTGCCGCATGTGTCACCCTTGCAGCCCACTGCCATTGAAACCCTGCAATTTATGCCCAATACAGCTGTACATAGCAAACAAATGCTGATGCAGCTTCTGCCAAGCTCTTAATCATTGCTTGTGGGGTGGATTTGTTCAAGACAGGAGATGATTTCTTGTCTGTGGGGAAGAGGGAGGCAATCAATGTGTAATATGAATGCATATGTATATGGTGAATTTCATTCATCTTCCCTTAAGATTCATCACCTTAATGATACCACAACTTTTTTGCATTTTTATGTTGCTCTCGTCTTCTGTTGACTGTAGTAAAGTGAGTATCTTCTGAAAACCAGAATCATTGTATGCACAGGAGACTATTGATACTTTTGGTTACTGTGAAGCCATTCAGTGTCCTGTTGGTGGTAAGAACATTTACTGATAATACAGTTCATTTTCATTCCATTCCATAACAAAGATGTCGATTACCATGAAATTTATGTAACTGGCATTCCAAAAAAAAAAAAAAAAAAAAAAAAAAACCCTTTAGCAGGCTTAAGATGTCAATTTAGGTGTATATCTGACACCTTTCTGAGGGAGGAGGTTTTGTTATGTTTTTTGTTGTTGTTCTTTTAAACATTACCTTCACTGTTGCATGCAGCAGCTATCTTTGTTTTGTGAGTGAGTGGGTAGGTTCTAAAGGAAGCTGTTGGTAAAATATTTGGTCTTAGCTTTTTTTTCATCTGAGATACTTTTTGCAGTTAAGAAACTGTCCCATACCAAAAGCAAGGAGGGTGATCTGATATATTGGATTTCTTATTAAAAAAATGAATATTTGACATCTGTGCTACTGAATCTGAAAGAATGGAAGCACTTCAGATCTTGTAATTTCACCGCTTCTGCTCTGATGCTAGTGAGGTGCTAGTGAGGTGTCCTGTTTCTGCATTCTGAGAACCTATAACAGTATATTGAGTATTTTGATTTAACAGAACCTTTTTCAAAACAACAAATGAAAATGTTTTGGTTTTTTTTTGTTTGTTTTGTTTTGTCATTTAAATGCTTAATTAGGTAGCTAGAGCTATTTAGCTATAAGCTGTAAACTGTCGGTGCCCTAGGGGAAGATGCTGGAAAACAAAATGGTATATTTTTAATGTGATTAAACTGTAAATTCTAATTTTGCTTGAAGCCTGTGTCTGTCGATTGCTGCTCCTTTTTTTGTTCTTCATGGGATTCCATATTTCTTCCAGAAATGTAACTGTTTATGCAAGTCAAGTGAATCTTCCTTAATGAGCTATAAGTTTTTATTCAAAACAAGTCATTTATAATAGTAAAACTGCATATCTTGATATTTTGTGAGATGTTATGCTTGTATTTCAGAGGTTGGATAGTTTTGTCTATAAATATTGCTGTCCTAATTGTACAGCATGGTTTTAATTTAATTTTACTGTTCAATATTTTCTTCTTATAGAAGAGTCCCATGCCCCTTTTTTGTATAACATGTTTTAATAAATGTTATCTGTCAACTTTGTAAATGTTTTCTTAAGCTTGAATGAAAGGAATGCATGTCTAGTACCAGTATTTAATATTTCACTTTTGCCAAAATAAGTACTCAAACTAAACTTCAAATCCAAAAGTTGTTGATATATAACTTTATTAAATATATAAATAAATTTTTTTTTCTAGTAATGTGTCTTCTTGAAACACTGAGAACATGCCAGCCTAGCCTAAGAAAACACTAAACTAAGAACTTATATTTAAAATACAAGTTGCTGATGAATACAGGGAATTGGTCTTGTTTCTTTGGTGCTTAGGTAATTAGTTGCCATGTGAGTCCAAATTTATCAAACAGGTTTTATCATAGCTGTGGTTTGTTGTTTCTTTTTACAAAACAGTGATTTCTTAAGTTGTAATACAATATGTGCGGGCCAATATGAAAATTTTGGAACACACATTTAATAGTACCAGCAACTGCAAAATCCCTAAAAGTAAACTAGAAGTATATACAGATAATGTGTCAATCTTTTCTTGTCAAAGTATCAAAGTATTTCACTCTGGGAAAAATGCATTAAAGATTAAATTTATCTTCCTGCGAGGATTTGTCCTCTAACTGTCTAAATTTGGTTATTCTAGCTGAATAATTTGCTTTGCCCATCCTCCATCTGTTAATTCCTCATGGAACTGTCATAGCTGATGCTTCTTACTCAGCAACATAATGCTTGCAATCTAAACAACAGATGAATTCACGTTCTTGTAAAACATATTGAGCTGATACCTGGAGAACTCGGTGTTTGTATACCACAGTCCTTCATCTTCAGCAATTTTAAATGGATTATGATACAAACAAATTCACTTGCTATTGTCATAAGTTACTGCATACACGTAAAAAGCTGCAAGTATTGCAAGTATTCCATCTGTTCAGAGTTGATCATTTGATTTTCTTTGATAAGTGTATCTGTTATTTAACTTTGCTATTTATACACTGGTCAGGATACTTAGGGTACCTTATCCTATTACCATTCAGCACCTAATTTCTGAAGACTGCCTTCCATATCTTTTGATAGGGAGAGAAAGACACACATCTTGAAGATAAAATGTGATGTCTGATGTTACATAATGTGAATATTGTAGCAGTAGCTACTAACTTCAGCCCTTCTCTCTTAAAAAGTGGTACAGTTTAACAGTGTATCGTTGCCCTACATATGCTGCAAGCATATGTAGGATAGGCTCTAAAGTATGTATATGCTCTCTAAAGCAATTGGTGTAAGTTAAAAGGATGGTGTAATACAGGTGACCTTCTTAATTCCTGATTTATTGTGCTCAGTAAAGGTGGTAGTTTGCAGCTGGGAGGGAGTTCCTCTCCCTGCTGCTTGCTGTCTTCATCCATGTGCACTTGGGATTGCCATGTGATCTGAAATGTGCCTAACACCTAGTGTTTAAAAGAAAAAGGGGGAGGAAGAAAAGTCGGTCTCAAAATATGTCAGATCATACATTCCAAAAATTAATACTGCTGTAACACTAAGCTGTTTGTGGGAATCTGGCGTTTTGTTTTCTCTTTTCCAAATTCCTCACTCTTGCTAACATTTTGGAATGCATGCTCTGAGGCAGAATTTAGTAGGAACGTTATTTCCCGCTGCTGTCCACAGCATTCAGTTGCAGTTTAAACTCTTTTGTTTCTTCGTGCGGCAGCTGTACGGCAAGGGAGACGTCAAGCTCCGCGACCCGCGCCGCGGTCCCGGGCTCAGCAGCGCGGGGAGGCGCAGAGACAGGCCCCGAGCCCGGCCCCGCTCCGCCCGCGCCCCCCGGCGGCCTCTGCAGGCGTCTGCACCCGCTGCCGGCGCGCGTCACCAGGAAGCGGAAGCGCCGCCAGCGGAATCGTTTCCGGGTGCGAAGAGCTGCGGGAGCGGGCGGGAAGTGGCGGTGGGAGCGGGCAGGAGACGGGCCGGGGACCCGCCATGCGAGAGACCCCGACAGCCCCAGGTGAGCCGCGGGCGGGCCGGCCGCCGCAGGGGGCGTCAGGCCGGGGGCTGGGACGGCGCTACCGCGGAGGACTGAGGCGGGTCGGGGTCCCGGCGCCCTGACAGGCCCCGCAGGGGCGGCGGCCCGGTGGGGCGGGCGGCCCTGGCGCCGCGAGGGGTTCGGCCCAGGCCTGTGCCGCGGGCGCCGTCTCGGCCCTGCAGCCGCACGGCTCCCGGGCGCGACCCGAGGCGAGCCCTGCAGGGGGCCGCCTGGGAGCCGCGGCGATGTCTCTGCTACCGCGGCCGATCCTGGCACGGTCGGGGTTGCTCTGCATTCAGCCTGGTCTCGCCGAAAGCTGTTTTCGCGTAGCCTGAGTTTGTGGCTCTAGTGTAAGTTCGGTTTGCGAGCAGAGAGGCAGGACGCGCATGTGTCTTGACCTGATATTAGTGCGAACGAGGCATGGTGCAACTGGCGCGGTCGGCTTGGCTGGCTGAAGTGCTTTGAGACCCCAGTACCTTTTTCTGTGTTGTCCCCAGCAGTTGGTGGATCTTTTGGCTGTTGTTGTTCTGTTTGAGGAACTGGGAGTTCTAGATAAGACTCAGTCTTCGTGAAGGCCCTTCAAAAGCTCTGTAGGTGCACATGGCTTACACAATTAGTTTTATTTAAAAGTAAGTCAGTGGTGAAGGTACACTTGGAATAAATCTGAACTGCCTCATAAAAGCTGATGTTGGAGTGCCCAGTCACCAAGGGGGAGAAAAATAAAAGTGGTTTAGGTATATACATGTTATAGAATTGCCAGCATCTAGAATAGGAGGAGCCTGTGCTTCTTTGCCTCGTTAGTGAGAGCTACAAAATGCTTGGTGCATCAGAAGTTATGGAATCAAAGACTGGGAGAATACTATGGGAAAAAAAAAAAAGGAGGGAAGTGTACTCTTGAGGACTACCTTAAACCTACTGTAAAAATACCTAGGAAATATAGCTACTTCATGGCTAAAAATAAATCAAGAAGTCAAATAGTTATAATTTGATTAAAAGTGAGTACCTAAAAAAAAAAAAAAAAAAAGAAAAAGGATGAAAAAAGTGGGTAGATTAAAATGCATAATGCTAGCCAATTATTTCATTGATAATACATAATTTCTTATTATAATAGCAGAATAAAAGCTTGCTCTCCTTTCCCACTTCTTAATGGCCTTACTACGCTCTTAGTTGTTTCCCTGATTCTGATAATGATTTCTCTAAACATGTATCTCAAAGTTGTCAAAAGTTTGGGAAAGAAAATACGTTGGGTATAAATATTCAGGATTAAATAAACAGTACTCTGATGCTTGCATATTATGAAGTTGGTGCATAGAAGAAAACTGTCATCACTACTGGTAAGGTGTTACGGCTTTAAAGCATATGTGTCATAAATGTGCCTTTATTTCACTTAACTAACACAATACTTCAGCTGATCTTGGCTATATGTGTTTTGCCTTCTACTAACTTTTTTCCCATCTTTAGAAATACATGTATACCTGCAATTGCTTTTATAGTAACTTGATTTCTAGGGCCAACATTTGGAGCTATTTTGTGTTCCGGTTTCTAATCACTGGGTGAACCTTTGTTTATCCATCTCTAGTTTAATATTTACAATTTTAATCACATACAGGCAAGCAATTTTGAGAGGACAACTTGAGAATGAGGGAGGAAAGTGGTCCTTGGAATTCTGTTTCACAACTGCTCTGGATATTTACTCAAAATGCTCTTTTTTGTTTTTTGTTTGTTTTACTGTGAAATGCTAAATATGCAGTTCTGATAATTGCCTAGCTGCACTGTACTGAGAGTTGTGAATAGCGATGTAGTTTTTACGATGTTAGCATTTCTGTGTTTACATGTGTGTGTATGTATATATTATATAAATAATAGGTTTTAATGTTGATATTAAAATCATCCACTCCTTCAAGTGGTTTTCTCAGGATGGCAAATGTAATTTTCCATTTTCTGTATAAACACTTGTTGCTATGTATGTGAAGAGCTTCCCTGGAGGATACTCATCCTGTTGTTTTAGTGAGGTCAAAAATAAATCCTTTTCAATTCCTGTTAGACAGAAGTCAGAATTAATAAGAATTTTTCTACAAAAACTGTATGGGACTAAAGTATTGCTCACCTATGAAAATGATGGGATTGTGTTCTGTGACGCTTTAGGATAGGAGTGCTTGCCTGAGAGACGTGCATTTTGTTCTTGTAACTTATTCTGTATTTTAATCCAAAATATGAGTGAAGCAGTCATTTTTCAAAGCTGTTTTACCATAGACTGTTAAAAAGTGTGCTGAGCTTAACAAACGTTTGGGCAAGAAGCTCATGTAAACATAAGCTTGTGTTAGCTGTGTTAATCATACTGGCAGTTTTTACCTGTTACAGGCAAATCCAACAGAGTAATCTGTTGAATCAAACTGAAAAGAGTTTGGAGACCTCTATTAACAGTGTGTAAGTGTTCCACAAAAGACATGTTCACTTGAATTCAGTTTAATAGATTACAAACTGACATTCCTGTAATCTAAGCAATGAAGGAATACAGTATTGCTTTGAAATAAGTTGTAAGTACGTCTTATATTACTTGCCGTTGTACCATAAATTTTTAACAAGGTTTTTAAGGCATTACATTTTTGCCACAGTACAATTTCTTTTATGACAGTACTTCTTCCACTTCTTCCAACAGTCTTAAAGCCTGTTGCTCATGAAATTCTTATGGTTTTAGGCAACTGTGCATTTATGAATTACTGCTGTGAGATAACATCTAGATGATCAAATTCTGAATGAGTACAATTGTCTTCAAAGATTCCTTGCCTGCTCTAGTGCTGTGGTTTATATAATACATGTTAAGTGGCTTTTAAATGTTTGTTCTATATAGTGCAGTCAACATTTTGAAAAATCTATTTTGCCCACAGACACACTTGATGTATTCATTCTACCAATCTTCAAGTGGTTCTTTTTCTTAAATATCAAGTGTAAACATTCCTTATAATCATTCTTTTTGTTGTTTAAAGGAGTTGTTTGATATTTGTATGACTTAGCATATAAGCTGCATGGAGAACAGTGTCACATTAGGTACATTTTCAGTCACCAGGAGGATGTTTCTGGCAGCATGTTGTGTAGACCTGGAAGTAGCTTGTGTAGAGGAGCTGAAAATACACAAGAGCCTATTTTTATTATTTGCCATGTATGTTTCTGGAAAACCCTTTAATGCAATTGATTTTTAAATCTATATTAAAAAAAATGTTTAATTAGCTCACTTGAAATAAGTATAAAATAGTCTCCTTCATGATCTTTAAAGGTTGCAGAGTTTTCAAGAAAATGACTGCTTAAATTTAGGAAGAGTTGATATATTAACCCAATATTAAATATTTCCATGATACTGCTTACATTATTGTATTTTATGGTTCTGCAAGAAAAAATCTCAGTTGGGAGAGAAGCTTTTTTGTTTTATTCACTTTTAAATGACGGTTTCTTCCCTGTTTTCAAAGACTGTTTAAATCAGACTGTCCTAAGGCAATGTCCTAAGAAATGCACTTAGACTATGACATACCTGATTGCAGTTTTTCTTTGGTACAGGTAGCTTTAATTAGTCTAATCTGAAGACTGTCTAAAGCAACTGAAAGAAGTGAAAGTAATGAAGATGTTGCCATAAAACTTCCACAATCGCAAATGATTGGGTTACATTCATAGATTAAAATTACTTCTGAATGATGTTTTTGCAGGAATGTCATAAGTTCTCACAGATGGAATAGTAAATAATACAACAAAATGCAAGGGAGGTATGTGCTGATTAATAGAATACCTGTTTCTTTTCTTGCTTTTCTCTGTTCTGAGCAGTTGCGTATGGTGTATCCATTCTTGGTGTCGCAGGTGCATTTTATTTTTTTAGTCTTAATTTTCCTTATGACCTTCCTAACTTTTATGCTTTTATGCATTTCTGTTTATGCATTTCTGTTTTCAAGCACTTTCTACAATAGTGATGTTTTTGTTTATTTGTTTTGTTTGCTTGTTTGCTAAGGAACTCATATTGCTGAGCTGAAGAAAATACAAGGGATCTTTACTTGCACCATTGCTTGAGTTAAAATGAGCATAACATGTATCGTTCACCGGTCTATGAGAACAGCAAACCATACATCATCAAGTGAATGAAGTTAAACAGGTGCAGATTTAGAAGCAGAAACTAATACGATGCTGGCAAACGCACAGCTTCATGTTGTAGTTATATGATGCTTTCCTGCTGTTACTATATGATGTCAGTAAAATGAAATACCAAATTAGCTTTGTCAACATCTATTCGTTTTTTTTCAAGTGTAATGAGAGCTTTTGTAGAACACAGATTTTAAATTTTTTGAAATCTGACAAGAAATGTTAAATGTATGTCATTCTCATATTCACAGGTTACTTCAATGAACAATTTTTGTTTTGAGTGTGACTGGATGATCACCCACAGAAATAGACAGGAGACTCAACATAGCAGTGCTGGAACTTAATATGCAGTTCTGTCCCATGCTTCAAAAATTAGAATCATAAGGTTGGAAAAGACCTCCAAGATCATCTGGTCCAACTGTCCCCCTACCACCAACATACCTACTAAACCGTGTCTCTAAGTACCACATCCAGCCATTTCTTAAACACCCCTGGGGACAGTGATTCCACCACCTCTCTGGGCAACCCATCCCAATGCCTAAGTACTTCTTTCTGAGAAGAAATTTCTCCTAACTGCCAACCTGAGAAATTAGAAAGCCTTCATCAAATTTCTTGTACACATATGTAAGAAAACTTTAACCTTCCTGAGTAAGTGGATCAAACTGTTTAACAGAAGACCTAGTTATTGACAAGTGCCCAGAGGTGGACTTAAATTTTATAGCACTTTAACCTAACATGGAACATTACAACAACATGGATAAAAACCTAAAGCAAGACAAAATTTATTACTTTGTAACAATGAGGTTCCCTAACATTACTGTGAGTTGTCTTGGCTCTCACCAGTCCTCCAAATGCTAGAGGTTGTGTAATACACATCTTCATTCTGTAGTGGTCTTGGTCTTAACACAGATTGACTCCATATGTGCTGAAATATCATGGAAGGCGTTGGACGTAACTTTTGACTACTTAATGTTTTCTTCTTCTCTGCTAATTCTCTAAATATTTGTTATGTGAGTTAAAGTTATTACTGTCCCATTGTTTTGAGAAGCGAAGACTGGATGGTTAACTGTAGAGAGAATGTTTGTCATTTATTTTTTAGTTTGTTTTGTTTTTATTTAGAGCATGCGGTGGATGTGCCCATAGCCAATTTGCCTTTTAGAGTACTTTTCTGCTTCAGTTTAATGTGAATTTCCTCACCGTAAAGGAAAAGAGATTAGTAAGACACTTCAACTTGGAAGAACACTTGAGGATTTCTTCTTTGCCAAGCTCATCAGAAATACTTCAAACATAAATCACATTGTCTTGAAAGAGCTACTGGCTTGGCAGTATTGGTGAATAATCAAGTATTGTTATGGTACAGTACCCTGCTGAACAATAATCTGCTTAACTCTACTGGAATTGGATTCTGGGTCTGCTAGCTTTATTCTGCATACAAACATAATAAAACCTTTTTGTGTGCGGGGAATACATTTCACACACATAATAAGTAAGTGAATAAGTAAGATCATTCTTCTCTAATTCATCAGTAAAACATTGCCAGTGGTGCCTGCCTCTCTGACTTTTAATACCCAGATTTTTCTTCAGGTCTTATCTCCCCAAATGTATGCAAGGAAGTTGGTGTACCCTGGTACTAACCCTAGCAAAATTACTACAGTCTCAGTCCAGTTCCTGCTACTTGCAAACATGGTGTTCATTGACAAATTCTTTCATCTAGAAATGTTTGGGAGTTTTGCCAAATGCAAAAGAAGGGTTCCCTTCTGTCAGGCTGCTGCTGTGTAAAATTCTTGTTACTTTACACTTTCTACAGAAGTTTTTAGGATCCCAGGAAGCATGTGTTTTCAGAGGAAGAAACTGACATTGCAACAAGAGCATGCTGTAGATTCTTCTTTTTTAAGAACAGCGGGACATCCACTGCTTTTTGGGCTATACTTGATGTGTTTGCTTTCAAAGCCATACTGTATGTTCCTATGTTCACTACACTGACAAGCAACCTCATAAACATTTAACTCCATCATCCTTTCCATTCCCTACCAGGATTTGTGCTGTTTATTCTCCTGAAAATGGTAATAGTAAATTTTTCTGTTTCCTAAGAGGAAGATGAAACAGTTCTCAGAACAAGGCTGTAGATTTGCTTATAGATACACATGCCCATGGATTTGGGAAGGAGTCCTCAAGGGGTCCCTTCCAACTTGGGATATTCTATGATTCCAGAGTTAGAATTTCTAACAGTTACAATATGCAAGTACTGCCGAGTATCCCTTTTCTCTCAGTGACCCCGTCTTCTGGTCTCTCATGCTTTCCCTAGTATGTGTTTACAGTACCTTTGCAATGTGTGGCCATCTCCTAGGGAGTGTGAATTCATCTAGACATGCCAAACCCTTCAAATGAGCAAAGAAAAGCTCAATCAGGAATGTTGCACCTGTGTATAGTGCATAAATCCCACGAATCAAAGATAGTGACCTATGTGGGCTTAGTAAAGAAATCTGATACCCTGTCAAACAGAAGTTATGTTGACAAATACACATCCTTATTGCTGAGAATGCAGTCTTCCCAATGGAGTGGATGCAAGCTAGGAACTTGGGCAGTGGTTCTCTGTGCAGCATGGAGGGATGCTCAGAATAGCAAGGTTAATCTTCCAGTTTAATTGTCCCATCGTTCACTTGAGGTTTGTTTGTTTGTTTGTCACATTTGATTTCTGGTTTATGCTTTACTTGTTCCAGCTTACAAGCACTGAATCATTCTGTAGCTTTATTTGCTGACTGAAAGAACTGTCCTGCCAAAGCTATTTTGTATGGATGGCTGTGATCATATCAATTTTGTTAACCATTTTAATCTTTATTTCCATCATCAGTCAAGTGAAGTACAATTTACTGAAGTTTTCTCAGTAATGCTGGTCAAGTCAGGAAGCTGGCTGTCTTGTTTCTCTGCTGAAAGGAACTTCCGTTTGTGAAGACCATGAACCTTAGTTCTAGGTGACAGCTCCAGTTCTTCCCTGTAAATCTTTTGTCATACTCCTACCTGTTGATTTTGTTTTTTAGAGTGCCTAAATTTTCAAAATTTGATTCAAAATTGTTCGTATGTCCTATTACAGCATGTAACATAAGACCCAAATAGAAAAAAAGTCTGCTAGTATGTTGTGATACATTGGACATGCTTCCTGCATCAGAAGTCAATGGATGATGTTGAGATCTGTTTGTCCAATTGGAAAAGCAGGTACGATGGCTATATTATGACTTCTGCATTAATTAGAACAAGAATAACAATGAAAATACGAAGATTCTTGGGTACTTGATTACAGGCCTAGTCTTATAAATATAAGATAGTCTGCTGCTACAGGTGCTCTCGGGGGATAAGTGTGTATTTGATTTTTATGATAATATAGGGTAGTACCTTTCTTTAGATCTTACTTTGAAAATGTATACATTTCTCTGAAGCTCTTGGAACATCCTTTCTCATTGTATCAAAAAAGTTTTAGTACTAATAGCTTTGGAGTTATGTTGAACTTAATTGGGAAATTATCTTAGTTCAGAGGTCAGTGCAGTGTGAGATGAGCTTCAAAGCCGTGGGGAGAAGGAGGTACGGGGGAGGGGGTGGCAGGAAATAGATGAAGACCACAAAAAGAAGCTCAAAAAATTGAAAGTCCGCGGGTGGCTCCCACACTTTTCCTTCAAAAATGCTGCTTTGCATATTGACACAGTCATTGTGATCTGGAAACCTCTGGCACACTGGGTAAACAGTTCAGAATTGAGTCTACACTTTGATATTTCCTTCAATTAGGATTCCTTGTTTTTTGATGTATATATTGAAAGATTGATTTAGATCTTTAGTAAGTATTGAGATTATTTTCTCAAGAGGTAAATGTTTGTCTAAACAGAAATGCCATTGATGTCAAATTTATCTCAGAGCTGAATATACTATGTATCTAGACCTAAAAAATACATTTTAAAATATTTTCATGTTTGTGTTTGTATGCATATACATACATGCACATGCCTGTGGTTTCTCTTCATCAGGTTTTTCAAACTTCATGAAATACCTTTCAAAAATGATTCTTGGACAATTTAAAAGTGCAGTTCCCTCCAAGTATCAGTGTAGTCTCTTAAGACAGTAAAGATTCTGAAGGTTTTGACCTGCTTAAGTGACTTTAATATTAGGATTCTGTTGGCAGGGTGGGGACTGCAAAGTTTCTTTTAGGTTAGATATAGACTGTCCCAGGGACCCTGTGATGTGTTATAAGCAATTGAATTGTGAATGTTGCAGAGGGATAATTTGATAGCATTGCAAGAGATCAGTGGATCAAGACTCTACCTTTTCTGTTACGTAAGTATTTATACCAACTGTTTTTTGACACCCACCTTAAACAGATCAATGTGGTAATTTTAACTTCAACATGTGTAAGCATTTATTTTTGAAATGGAAAACTCTATTCATTCTCAGTTGTAAATCTTCTCACTTTTCTTTCAGATTCCATTTTACATCAGTAGAAATGGACAGCAGCAGTTTCATTCAGTTTGATGTGCCTGAGTACAGCAACACTGTTCTGAGCCAGTTAAACGAACTCCGCTTGCAAGGAAAGCTGTGTGACATAATTGTGCATATTCAGGGTCAGCCATTTCGAGCCCATAAAGCTGTTTTAGCTGCCAGTTCTCCATATTTCCGTGACCATTCAGCATTAAGCACCATGAGTGGCTTATCTATATCAGTTATTAAAAATCCCAATGTTTTTGAACAGTTGCTTTCATTTTGTTACACTGGAAGGATGTCCTTACAACTGAAGGATGTTGTTAGTTTTCTAACTGCAGCTAGCTTTCTACAGATGCAGTGCGTCATTGATAAATGCACACAGATACTGGAGAGTATTCATTCAAAGATCAGTGTTGGTGATGTTGACTCTGTCACTGTTGGTGCTGAAGAAAATACAGAAAATCGCAATGGAGTTAAAGATGGCAGCTATTTTGCCAACCCCATTGAAATATCTCCCCCCTATTGCTCTCAGGTGCGACAGTCAACAGCAAGCAGCGATCTTAGGATGGAAACTACTCCAGGCAAAACTCTACGTAGTCGACTGCAAGAAGAAGGGCATTCAGATCGAGGAAGCAGTGGGAGTATTTCTGAATATGAGATTCAGATTGAAGGTGATCATGAACAAGGAGACCTGATAGTAAGGGAAAGTCAGATTGCAGAGGTGAAAGTTAAAATGGAAAAGTCTGACAGGCCAAGTTGCTCTGATAGCTCTTCCCTTGGTGATGATGGATATCATACTGAAATGGTGGATGGAGAGCAAGTGGTAGCAGTAAATGTTGGCTCATATGGGTCTGTCTTACAACATGTTTATTCGTTTACCCATGCCTCATCACAGGCTGCAGGTGTGTCTGAAACTTTTGGAAGCCTGAGCAATTCAAGTCCCTCAAGGTCAATGCTGAGCTGTTTCAGAGGAGGTCGTGCACGCCAAAAACGGGTATCCACTGGTCATTTACACAGTGATGTTCAGGGCTTGGTGCAAGGGGCTGACAGTGATTCTATGGTGAGTAACGCAGGATATGAAAATAGTCCACGGGAAAGAAATACAAGAGGTCACTGGTATCCATACAATGAGAGGCTGATTTGTATTTACTGTGGGAAGTCTTTCAACCAGAAAGGGAGCCTCGATCGGCACATGCGATTACACATGGGAATAACTCCTTTTGTGTGCAAATTTTGTGGAAAGAAATATACACGCAAGGACCAACTTGAGTATCATATTCGCGGTCATACAGATGATAAGCCCTTTCGCTGTGAGGTCTGTGGGAAATGTTTTCCTTTCCAGGGTACACTAAACCAGCATTTGCGAAAGAATCACCCTGGAGTAACAGAAGTAAGAAACAGGGTAGAGTCTCCAGACAGAACAGAAGCTTTTGCGGAACAGAAAATAGATAATGATGCTTCGGCATCTGAAGCTATGGATTCTAGTATGGAAATTCATGCAATGTCTAGCACATCTGATTAAAATATTACATTCTAAGTGCAACACAAACAAGCACATTAATAATGTATTTTTAAAATCTTTGATTCTTTTAGTAATCTTCATTACAAGTATAACGGCCTTTTAATTTTCCCGACCTTCTGGAAATCAGTGTGAAATGGTTTCTGGAAAAGACTACATAAGTATTATTTGCTTCTGTAGGAGGTTGGGCTGGTTTTTTTTGTTTGTTTGTTTTTCCAATTTTGAAAATGCTCAAAATATAAAAAACAGTGTGCTGGGGAATGGATGGGAAGAATCTCCTAAGGTGTCCCTACTGGTTAATCTGGTAAGACAAATTCCAGTGGAGAAAGATATTAAAATAAGATTGGCAGCTCTGCTGGATACACCAAGAAGCTGTAGTCTCCCTTATTTTATTTCTTAAATCCTGTTGCTGATAAAGAGGGTTTCACAGCAGTGGGGAGAGAGAATATTATATATTTGATTCCTTCCATGTGTTCCAATGAATTGTGCTTGTTTTTCCAACTGTTTTTGGTAGCTAGTCTGTTTATATATATAAATTTGCTTTATATATATGAAATGCTTTCACTTTCTCCATTCTGGTTGAAGTGAATGTAAAAGTATGTCAAGGTTTATACTACGTACCATTCTTTCAACTACTAGATCTCCTCTCTGCCTAGGATTTAGGACTTCAGACTTCGGGAGGATGCTTTTGTTTTTAGAAGAATGTTTGGTTTTCATCTAATTAAACTATTACTTTGTGTGCAAAAGTGAGCAAAGTGAATTACCTTGTTTTAATTGCTTTGCTTTATAACATTTGTAAACCAAATGCCATAAATCTATTAAATTATGGTTAAATTGTTAAGGGGTTTTGTTAGTTGTCTAGAACATAAACTGGACAACCTGTGGTGCTGACCTTTTTATATATATAGAGATAGATATATATCTATATATATATTAAAAAAAAAAAAAAGGAAAACTAATAGCAAACCCAGAAGTAGCATTGTGGTTTTAAATGTGTTTTTACTGGCCTCAGAATCTACCTTCATTTCGTACTGTAGAAGTATACCAGGTAACTAAATTTAACTTTATCACTCTTCACGGTTGGTTGATACTAACCTGAGAGGTATCTTGTAGTTTAAACTACAGTATTTCCAAGCAGTGTTTTAACAGGTCTCTACACAGAGAGCTGTTTTCAGGTGCACATTGACTTCCTACTTACAGCTCCAAGTGATATGTCAGCGCTTGGAATTTGTACTTTTTTGTATTAAAAAAAAAAAAAACACAAATACTCAATGGGAACTTCAAGCAATATGTCTGTTATTTCATGTGCAAGTATTACAGAGTTGCTGTGGCTTCCCTATTATCTTCAGTGGTTGTTTTCTGTTTAAATGAACTACCAACAACTTTAAAAATACTCTAAATATTGTTTCACCAAATGTTTTTTTACTGTGGTGCTAACTTCATCATTTAGGTCAGTATAATATATTAAAATGTGAAACCTAATGTTAACCGTTAAGGAAAATAGAAAAAAAGAAAAAAGAAAAAAAATAGTTTCAGACCTCAAAAGCATGAGCTGGCAAACACTACTGTGTAAATTCTACCTGATAAGCAAAATTAAATTAACCACATGCATCTTTAAAATACATGCTTTATGTAATTGGGCCTTATACTTTATTTAGCAAATACTGAAAATAGATCTGTGAACATGTTGTCTGAGACCTGGAATTTAGAAAGTATAGTCTCATTCTTAAATTACAGGAAAGCAAAAAGATAAAAAGATAGGTTTGCTATCTTGTAATGCTTTTTGGGCTCCTGTGAAGTTGGGGCATATTTGTGTAGTAGCTTTATTGAATACACTAGTTCTTAATATTGTGACAGTCTGCAATAAGATTTTTATTAAATACCGACTTACAGTATAAACCCACCAGCTCCTTTGGAGCAGCTTCAATTGAATTGAGTACATAATTTGCCTCTTTGTCCTAAAACTGCCTAAATAAAGAGGTACAGAGAGGTGAGATGATGTTTCTCTCCTTGAACCAATAGAACTGTTATTTTCAGTAAGGGAAATTGTGTCTGTGACTATGGGAAGTAGTCTGTACGTTTACCCACTTAAAAACAGGTTGGTGTTTCTGATACTGTTTTTTCTCATGTTTGCTTTAAGTAATTAAATTTTTAAAAAATGTGTTTTGACAAATTAAGTTTGAGACATGTAAAATCCAAGAAATGTACAGTTATTCTTAACCCTTTATCTTGGACCTGTGCTGTGGTGCCTTTGGTGTGACTTTTTTATGGAAGTATGAGTTGAAGATAGCAGGATATGGGTACTGATTTTATATTTCTTGAATTTCTGTGTCACAATCTTAATATTTAAATCTAGTTCTTTGTATTTGTAAATTTATTGAACTGGTTTGAGTTTACCAAAGAGTGACTTATCCAAAATTGTCTCTGACAAAAAAAAAAAAAATTAAAAAAAAGAAAAGAAAAATCACACAAAAACAACAACAAAAATTACTTTGATTGTACAGGTTCAGGTTCAGAATATTGTAACAGGACTGTTAAGGGGCAGGAAGTGATCACTTTTTCTACAAAACCATGATTCATCAGTTCACAAGTTTTACTTGTTCCTATTCATTTTGATATGCCATTTACCTTTTCCACTGCTAGCAGTATTAAGAATTATCAAGCCATAACACAGTACTGTAAAGTTCAGCAGTGCTTCAAAGGATACATAAAACATCATTGAGCATTACATTTACACTTACAAAGTGTGTGACTCTGGTAGAAAGCGAACTTCAAACCTGGCAACAGCAAATAAATTGTGCCTTGTCACATAATGGTATGCCAGGGTTAACATTGTCATGACACATGAAGCATTATCTAATTGAAGTTCATTTCGCAAGTCCACCAAAACAGAGTATGCTGTGTTATTTTAAGCAGATTACGGAAGTACTGTACAGTGTCTTATTTCTGTACAGTTTTAAGTTAGCACAGAATTGTTACACATTTCATTTACAATAAATGCAGAAGTCAATAAAATATGTGAAAAAATATTTGACAGCAAAATAAATCATGAAATTATATAGGCTGGTTCATAATTGAGTCTCTTAATCTACCTTTTTATTATAGACAAATGTGAAAACAGTGACAGTGTCCTTTTCTCTATATGTTTAACCAATTATGACAAACTGTGAAAATAAAGGATTTTATATCTTTGCTAATGTTTGTGGTTTTAAACAGTTAGTTTACTTAATCAGTTATCTTCCATATTATTTTTAAACCTGTAAATACAGTTAGAAAATAGCTTTGTAAATACAGTATATTAGCAGTTCAGTTTGGTCAGTAAGTCTTCAGGATTGGCTCTGCTTTTTTTAGTGTGAACTCTTTCAATAGCATAAAGGATACTGTCGATTTACTGTTCAGCAGAATATAATGTAGGCCTAAATTGATAGTTTTTAATGCAGTCTTCCCAAGCATAAATTAACATTTTATGCTGAAGCCTTTGGTTTACTTTTAGATAAAACAATGAGGCCTCATAATATATTTAGTCTGAACTTTAGGAAGAACAGCAGGAATAAAATCAAGGGCTGGGAAAAGATTGAATGAGCTTTACCTTTAAAAATATCTTATTTGACTTTTTGTATTAGTTGACTGTGATTCTTTTATTGACATTTTTCTAAACAGGTTTCAGATGAAACCATTGGAAGGGACTCAAATATGCAACACCTAATCTATTTTCCAAGGGAGTTTTACCCTTGTATGGTGCTTTTTGACTGGTCAGGGTTATTTATTAAATTTTATATTTGAAAGTATTTGGGGAATTGTGTAAATTCTTTATATGAATCTGTTTAGTTCATTAATTGTAAATTTCATAATACTCAGTGATTGAAACAAGTTTAGTAAAGTCATTCAAAATGTTCAAAGTTTATAATCTATGTGTATTTTACATATCTTTTAACAAGTGCCAGAATAGTTGTATTTAATATTTTAGATTTAATGCTCCTTGCACATCCCTGTGGCAGCATTATGTTAGTTATGCAAGTTTACATTTAAAAAAAAAAAAAAAAAAAAAAAAGAGTGAGCCTGGGACACATTCCTGTATTTATTTCTTCAGGGGATGTGAGGCTAATTATCAGTAACTGAGCAGGTTTGCTTCTAGTTTACCTAAGTAACTCCTGCTATAGCAAATAAAACTAACTGCTGTCCCTCCAATTTACATATGCTATGAATGCAGCCTTTGGACTTGTATTGCAAGCCTCTGGTTGTATATCTGATTAGAGGTAGAGCTCTTGCACGATTTAAAGTGTGTGTTTCTGACTGAAAATTTGTATTTTTAAATAATTTTTATTTGTATGATTGTTTATCATGATAAATATTTGAACAGTTTGAATGACTTGACTTGGTGTTATTATCTTGCAATATAAACCGGTAACCTCACAACTCCACACTTCATCACCATATGAAGTAAATGAAGCTAGCTAAGCTGATGCTGTAACAATTAACTTGCCATTAAGGATTATTTTATAGCATGTATTTTAAAATATTTATTCAAATGATATTTTACTCTTGTATTCACTTTGTTTTTAGATTTGTGACATGAATATTTCAGTGCTGCTTTATTTTGTTCTGATGAATTTGTTTCTTGCTTGTAAATTGCTTTTTTTATGGTATAAAGTCAATGGGAATTGCTGTTTGTAAATTAAAATGCTTCTAGAGCAAACCTATGGTGTCGGTGTCTACAATTAGATGTTTAATTAGCAGTGGACTCAAGGAAAAGCAGCTACAAGAAGTTGTAGTTTAATACTTATGTACCTACTGGAAATCAAAAAGCATTAGAGACAAACTACTCTTTAAGTTTCTCTCTTTCGTCAGCATCATGTGTTTAGTTCTGAACAAATGATCATTTCAGTATTGTGCTCCAAAACTGTCCAACCCTCAAAGCAGAACAAGAACAATGGAAAAAAAAAAAAAAATGGACTGGCAATCTGCCCAAGACCAAGCTAGAGGTAAGTCAGTTGGGCAGCATTTTATGTTGTATGTAACAGTAGTGCTAATACTGTTCTCACCAAGCGTAGGATACGTATCCTAGCCCACAAGCTTGAATTTAATGTGAGTATCCAGCAAATGCTTAGCTATTTTCAGCTTGCAGAGCCTTAGCTTGTTTCATGGCAGGTGGCTCTTTAAGTGCCTTTGTGACAAGCAACTTCTAGGAGGAGTTGATACATCCTAAACAAAGTGTATGCTGTCACTGATTTGCTGAGATAGACTCATCCTTTCTGGGACAAGTAGAATCTAGCAGAAAGAAAGATGATACTGTTAAATTTGGTTTAAATTTTACTAGTGTTCCCAACTTTTCATTGTGTTTGAGATGCATACTAGCAAAGATTTTGTTCTATAATAAACCTGAGTGAAATTTAAGCGAGTTTTAAACAATGTTGCAGCAAAGGATGTGTTTATATCATGTTAATGCAGCTGAAGAATCTTGACTGGCTCTGAATTTTGGGAGGGGGAGGGGGATGTTTTTTTTTATTTAGTCTTATATGTTACAGGCAGATCAAGAATGACTAAGTATTCTAGAAAAATGCATCTGTTCCGTTTCCCTTGCTTATAGCATCTGAAAACTCAAGTAATGCAGAGTAGGGTACCCAAGACATGACTGAAGAATAGAAGAAATGTAGCATTGCTTTTATGTGAGGGCTGAGAGCAGAGAAACAGAACCTAACATACTAGCTTTAGTAAATTCCTATCCCCACTTTTTTTTTTTTTAAAAAAAAAAAAGATGGTGAATTGTTTCATCTTGTTGAGTAACCATAGGGGGTTAGAAATAAGTCATGGCAAAGCTGTGTCCACAGAACTTCATGCACCTAACTTACAGAAATGTGATTTTCAGTAAGAATGTGATGTATGTCTTTGCACAGTCAGAAACATACATGCATAGCATGTGCAACAGCACCTGGATAGCATGCCCTATAGCACACATGATACTGTGAATTATAAAAGTAACGATGTAATAAAACATTCTTTAAATGGCTTTTTTACCTTTTTTTAATATATTACTTTGAATAGCACCAAATAGTATCATTAGTGAAATGCAAATATGCCAGTATGGGTAGTGATAAGCTACTAGTCCTGATCATTTGTCTCTGTATGTAGTGGAGTTTGGTCAAGGGCATTAGAGAAAGGTGGTGCTTTTATGATGGAGGTTCATACCTGTAAGTCCACTGTGCAAACAGTTTTTTTCTAGTTACATAAGAACTATGTCTGTCGGAGCTAATAATGCTGAGTGGCCAAAAGAGAGCTCACTTTCTGCCAAACACCATTAAGTTCTGGCATTATGAGTAAAAATGGCATTGGGGAAGATCTTCCATTGAGAGTAACAGAAGACTTATGAGGATGGTATAGAGCTTTGAAACACCATACGTGCTGCCATGGCATTATAAATCAGGTTCACGTTTAAGAAGGACATGTTCCCATATGACCTCTCTGGAAATAACATGCTGTGTAAAACAAAAGACAACAGATGTAGGCAAGAAAGGAAAAGAAAGGAGGTCTTTGGTCAGTGAGGCAAGCTGCAGTCACGCACGCTGTACTTTTGCTAGCATTAAAACAAAGGAGGGGTTTGAAGCATTTTTGTGGTAAATTTGCAAGGTTGATGGAGAATTCATCAGTATGAGGCAGTATCAGAGAAAGTACAAAGGTGCTTGCTTGCAAATATAGTAATAAGGCAAAGAACAGTGTTCCTGGATAGATAAAAGAAAAACACGATGATAAGACAATAGGTAAAACATTGAGGATGAATGGAAAAGCCTTTAAAAGTGAAGATAAACAATTGCTTTTGGAGCAGAAAACCTGGAAAACACAGAAGGGAAAGATCTAAAAGGAGAGATGATACAACCAGTAAGATTTGAAAACCATTTCCATATATTTAACAAGTCAAAACTTGTAAAGCTAGTTAAAGCTAAAAGAATGGTACAATGAAGTTCTCACAGTGTATAAAAGTGTCTATCGATTCCAGAGCTCTTCATCAGAAGTTTTCACAGCATCTGAATAGTCTTCTTAATATTGATTTTTCTCCTTTTATAGCAAGGAAAACATCTCCTTATACATAGACTATGCTCAGATATGAGATGGCATAGGTCAATTTTCTATGTAAACTGGGTACAGACAAACGACCCCTTCTTTGCTAGCAACACATAAAGTTGTGGAAATAAGAGAAATTATCATGGTGTATCAGATGACTTTAAGATTTAAAGTATCTGTAGGTTTAATAGAATAGTTCTAATAATTTTGGGCTTTAACACTTGGACATTATTCAGGTTTTTCTCTAACTCCCTATTTTCTAGATAACCTTATGCTGTGCTTTTACTACATCAGATTTCATCTTCATCTGGTTTTATCTAGGGATACACCATTGACCTTGGGTACTTCAGATTTGTTTGAAGTTGCAAGCCATGACAATAATTACAGTGCCATAGTACAGTATGTATGGTTAAACTTCAACTTACCTGCTTGTTTAGAGTTTACCCCT
Source organism: Heteronetta atricapilla (assembly GCA_011075105.1). Classification (NCBI taxonomy): domain Eukaryota; kingdom Metazoa; phylum Chordata; class Aves; order Anseriformes; family Anatidae; genus Heteronetta; species Heteronetta atricapilla. The sequence continues at coordinate 11,244,263 of CM021747.1, forward strand.
AATAACTTGGAGAATACATTAGCCTACTTAAGCAGAGATATCAAAAAAAAAAAAAAACATAAGACAAAGTAACACATTTCCAAAGCACTAATTTTGTATAGCCTGAAAAAGATATGCTCTAAATCAATTTCAAGTAATGTTGACAGACAAATGCAAACAATAAAGTACAGTTATTGAAACTACTTAATATTTCATCATTTAAATAGCAAACAGAACTTCTTGATCCAAAATAACCCTGAGCCTGCACTATTCAGAACTACTTTGTACATTGTGTATCGTGCTTCTCTAAACTGCCTGCAGTTTCAATAGAACAAATACTATAAGCAGGGACTCGTCTTTTGTTTTGTGGGTACCCACCATCTTTTACTCTAAGTTTTATATAAAGATGTTCTTGTAATATAAAGAATTACAGAATGTTGGTGGTGCTGTCAATTAGCACTGCTATGCATCTCTTTTGCTGGAAGTTACCACTTGTGTAGCAGTTAGCAGAAGGAAAGATGTGGCCATTCTCATACAAAAAGCCTTATATGAGGATGGGATAAATAGAAGGTGGTAATATTAAAAATCAACATTAGAAATTCTGACAGATTCTCTGAAAACCCTTTGAGAGAGACAGTTCTGTTACCCTGAATTGAATGTTAACTCTGAAATTAATTATTGACAATTTCAGTGTCAATTCATACTTCTTTGCCCAGTGCAAGTGTTTGATGCATTTTGATGGTTATCAATATTACAATGTTCTGAAGTACTTAAACTTTCCTTGCATTGGCTTGCACATCTGAATTCAGTAACAAGAAAAAGACTCTGAGACTAAATACTTGTTGAAAAAGTCCTGTAAAACCACTTGTAGTAGATCAAGAGAGAGAAGACAAAAATTACATAAAGTTACATTAAAAAGGCTAAGGGGGAAAATTGGCTTATGTTTAAAAAAAAATAAATTTAAAAAAAAAAAAACTGTTCAACTAATCTTTGTGTACTTGCAGACACACTCGTCATTATTTAAACTTTCATCAATGCAAACTTCCTGAAGAGAGCTTGAGGGGAAGTCAGAATAGGCCATGACCGTGACATTTTAAAGATTTTTTTTATTTTCTCACAGCAATAGTCATGCAGGAAAAATAGATCCCATAGACACTACATTTTGCTACATATATGAAAGAGTATATTCCAATTGTATTGTGCATGGATTTAGGAAAAGTTTAAATCAGATATTCAATGCATTAAACTATAGACACACTTCATTAAAACTTTGGGAAATTACATGATTAATGGCAGTCTTTAAAGTGACATTATACTTCCATGCAGTTTGCTAGCCTTTTCAAAGAACTCCGTACAGTACAGCTCTAAATCTTGTCTATGCATTTTTCCCACCAGAGGGTGCTGGCTAATTTTTAAAAATATATATGTTATTGAAGAATAACTTAGGGTGTAGTACATAGCAGCAACCTGAAACAGGAACTAAAAGTTTTCAGTCTTCACTTATGTTGTCCTCAACACAGGCAGTTGCTGAGTAATTCCATTCTTAGCGGGGCAGTGTTTGTATTCAGGATTTCAGAGAGTGTCCTATTGTAATGCAAAAGACTGTTTAGGCAGTGGATATTATCACTTTGCAGTAGTTTAAGCACCAGTTTGGAAACGCTGTTGTAATCAGTAGGATAAGAACTAACTACCTTGCAGTTTGTTTTGGTTTGTTTGTTTTCTGAACCCTTGTAGAAATACAAGGAGATCTATTTTTATTTATTTATTTATTTCTCTCTCCTGGGGAGGACTATAGCTCACAAACGTTTTGGGAAGCACTTCTTTACTGTGTGGGTGACAGAGCAGTGGCACAGGTTGCCTGAAGTGGTTGTGGAATCTCCCTCCTTAGAAATTTTCAAAAGGTGGCTAGACATGGTCCTGGGCAATCTGCTCTAGGGTAGCGCTGCTTGAGCAAGGGGTTGAACCAGATGACCTACAGAAGTACCTTCCAATCTTAACCATTCTAAGATTCTGTGAACTGCTGTCTTTAATGTTCTGGTATAGTGATACAGGACAGAGTGGAAAATGTTTTGCCGTAGAATCCTCATTCTAGTAGGAGCTGATGCCAGAAATTTTAGAGGAAAGTATATGTAGCTTAGTAGTACCTATAGGACAAACTCTAATAAGTGAAGAATAGTCAATGCCTATGAAATGGCTGGAGATTCATATGAAATTTTAAACTTTGCAGCAATTCAAAGGAAAAAAAAAAATAGAATACCTTTCTATAAAGTGAATCTGGCTTTGGTTTGCATGTTGGAGTTGTGAGCATCAGTATTCCCAGGGAGATCCCAAATCTATGTTTGAAGTTTTTTTTATAATTATTATTATTTTGATTTTTTTTAGCTTATTCTCAAAATTAATCCATCTGCTTTGGAAATAAAGTTCTTGCATATTTAACTGTGATGTTTGAAGATCTTTAATTTGTTCCTGATTTAATAGCCTTACACTAGTTGTTCACTTTATGATAACCAATCATTGAAGACCTTTTGTAACTAGGAGATTGGAAAGACAACAACTTTGCATTATATTCTGCACATAATGCAGTCTCTCAAACCTTTCTCCTATGTAACCTCTGTTTGTGTTCTCTCACACTCTGTGAGATGAACTTCAGTCTGATGCACTAGAAACCAGTCCTGCATGAACAGAACAAGATAGTGAGTTTGAAGGGACATGCAAAGATCAGAGTCCAAATCCTGGCTCCATTCAGGAGTAACTAAAAATCAGACCCTATGCCTGAGCTTGTTGTTCAAACACTTGAACTCCACCAGGCTCAGTGCAGTAACCACTTTCCTGGGGATCCTGTTTCAATGTCCAACCACCTCCTTGATGAAGAATCTTGCCATAATATCCAATCTGAACCTCCCCTGTCACAGCTTCACACTGTTTCCTTGAGTCCTGTTGCTGTTGCCAGAGCAGAGCTCAGCACCTGCCCCTCCACTCCCCTCATGAGGAGGCTGCGGGATGCCTTGAGGCCTCCCCTCAGGCTCCTCTTCTCTCAGCTGAACAAACCAAGTGACTTCAGCTTCTTCTCATACATCTTGCCCTACAGGCACTTCAGAACCTTTATTGCCTTCCTTTGGACACTAACAGTGTTAAGTTTTTCTCATACTTTGGTGCCCAAAACTGAACACAGTGCTCGAAGTTAGAGCAGAGCAGGGCAATCACTCCCCATCAACTATGTAGTAATGCTGTGCTTGATGCACCCCAGGATGCGTTTGGCCCTTTTGGCTGCCAGGGCACACTGCTGGCTCATGGTCAACTTGCTGTCAATCAGAAGCCCCAGATCCCTCTCTGCAAGGCTGCTCTCCTGCCTCTCATCCACCAGTTTCTCCTCATTTAGTATCATCTGCACTTAATCAGTGTGCATTCAACTCCTGCGTCTATGTTAGTGACAAAAATGTTGAAGAGAACCAGACCCAAAATGAAGCCCTGCAGAACCCCACTGGTGACTGACATAACCCCATTTACTAGAGCCCTTTGAGCCCAATCCCTCAGCCAACTGGTCACCTATCATATTGTGTGCTTGCTAACTGTATGCTGGACATTTTGTCCAGAAGGATACTGAGAGACAGAGTTGAAAGCTTTGCTAAAATCCTAAAAAAATCACACCTATTGTCCTACATTGGTCAACAAGATGGGTAATGATATTAGAAAAGGAAATTAAGCTTATCAAACAGGACTTTCCCATTGTGAACCCACATTGGCTCTGACCAATGACTGTGTTGTCTTTCAGGTGTTTTTCAGTAACTCTCACAATAATCTCCTCCATAAATTTACCAGGCACTGAAATGAGACTGCCAGGCCTGTAATTACTAGGGTCGTCTTTCTTACCCTTCTTGAAAACTGGGACAACATTTTGACAGATTCCAGTTGTCTGAGACCTCTCCAGATTCTCAGGAGCATTTAAAAATAATTGAGAGAGGTCTCAGGATGACATCAACCAGCTCTTTGAGTACTCTGGGATGAATCTCATTCGGCCCTAAACACTTACGCTCATCCAGCCAGAACAGCAAATCCTACACAAGTTCACAGACAGCAGAGAGTTTATAAATTGGTATATAGTTACCAATCCAAAGAGCAAATGTATTTTTTTCCCCATTTAAATACATAATTTGGTAGAAATGTTCTCGTTCAAATATACACAGTAAGCATAAAAAGCGCTACTTGATTGCCTTGGAAGAACACAGTATTGTCCTTTCTCAGGTGTTTCCAGTACTATTTTGTGTACGTGCACTCAACATCTGGCTTGTAGCTTCTGAGGTATTCTTTGCAATATTGGGAAAGATGGGCTTAAGTCGGCAGCACAGCAGGTGACGAATTCCTCTTCTCTGAGCAGCGACTGGGCTGTTCTGCCTCCTTGAGCACGGGAAGGGAGGCGAGCCGAAGAACTGAGGAAGCGCAGGCAGGTGTTCAGCGGGGACGGCGCGGGCCCTGCAAAGAGCTCTGGCTACGGCACGCTGGGCCTGTCCCGCCGACTGGAGGCCCAGACACCCTGCCGACCTGACCGCGACCCCGCAGCCCGACTCGTCCCCGGGTGCTGCTGGCCACGCCGCGACCCCGCCCCGGGGAGGGGGGGGCAGGTCAGGCGCGCCGTGCCGCCGACAACGCGACCCCAGCCGCGCACACCCCGCAGCTGCCAAGGGCAGCGCGACATCGCGCACCTGCAGCCGGCAGTGGCTCCTGCGCACTGGCTGTTCGCTCGCGCGCTCCCGCCCCACGCAGCGCCGATTGGTTGAGCTGTTCGGTGCGGAACAGCGGTTGGCCGGCGGGCCTGTCAGTCCGGCGCGCCCCGTCCCCTCCGCTCGGTTCCCCCCCTTGGCCGGCCTGGGCCTCGTCCTCGGCGGCTGGGGCGGGAGGGGGGGGAATCGGTCCGGGGGTGGCCTGCCGTGCTGCGGGCGCCTCCCTGCCGCCGGGGTCTCCGTCGCTGAGAAGGCTCGTGGGCGACGCCCGGGGCAGCTATCTCCGGGACAGGTGAGAGGCAGCTGGGCCCCGCGTCCCTTCCGGGACAGGTGAGGCGCTGCCGGGCCTTTCTCGCTGCCGCGGGTCAGCTGCGCCCTCCCTGCCCCACCGCCCCCCGCCCGCTGCTGCCAACCCCGCCTCAGGCGCGTGCAGCGGGCGGAGCTCTACGGCGCCGGGCCGGGCTGGGCCGGGCCGGGCCGGGCGCCCACCCTCCCGCGGCGCGCCGCCTGCGGGACTCTGCTGCTGCCCGGGGCTCCGAAGGGGCGGCGTGGGGCGCGGGCAGGTGTGCGAGCGGGGAGGCTGCGCCCTGGTGCCTCGTCGCCTGCCGCGAGACCCTTCCTCACGGGCGCCTCCCCGGCTCGGAGCTCGGTCTTTGCCGGACGCTCAGTAAGAGCCTCCGAGTTCCGTGGCCCCGCGCTCTTAGGCGGTGCCCAGGGAGCCTCGTACCGGTGCGGTGTTAGGGCACGTAGCCCGCAGAAGTGCTTGTGCTGTCATGTCTACTGTACGTCGCCTGTCCCGTTTCCCCCCTCCACTTCCATGCATCGGGCACAGCTAAAGCTTCTCTTTTTCAATTGCCAAAAAAAAGTTTTGTTTTTAATTAAATGTCATTTTTCAATGACATTTCTGCATGAAAAGCTTTTATTCCACAGCTTTTCACTCTGATTTGTCATCAAAATTAGAAAGATAGCCTATTTGAAATGAGGAAAAAAAGTTCAATAGGGAGTGTCTGATTTAAAAATTATGTATACAGTTCCTATGAAACTTGCAAAAAAATGACATTTTTCATCAGCAGCTCAACCTGACTTAGTTGCAAAGTGACCACATCATTTAGAAGTGAAAAGGAATGTATAAAAATGGGACTAGAGGAACTACATAGCAATCTGTATAAAAGGAATTTATGAAGTACCATAGATCAAAATGTAAAGAAAATATTCTGGAGTCTGTTGTACTTATTAGAGCTGAGTACAGCAAGGAAGAATTGGTACTGATTCTGTAGAAAGGAGAGAGGAAGCCTAGTAATGTGTTTGTGAATTTGGGAAAATCATTAATGTCTGTATGTTTTAAAATATATATTTTACTGGTAATAAACAGGGTGCTGTATCAGATAGGAGTGGTGAAATATTTTGCAGTCTAATAAATGTTGGACAGTGTCTCCTGAGGATGCTATTTAAAAGACTTTGAGAACCATGTTTCAAATTTCTTCTGAAATTGCTGGCTACAGCTGAGATTTCTGGCCTGCCAGTCCTGATTTTGAGAGTTCCAGCGTTGAGCTAATAAAAGACAAGTGCTCTCTGAGCCTCATTCTTTTAATATTATCTTTGTTACCTATATCAAACACAATAATGGGAAAAATAGGTTGGGGTTTATTTAATAACACATCGAAGGACCGTATTGGGGTAGTCAGGCAACAAATTTCTGTGGAAAAAATCGTCTTGCTAACCAAGTCTATGTTCTTGTATGCAATTGTAGGTTGACTTGACTGGGGTAACTAGGTAGCTATAAATGTTCAGGTAATCAGTCAAGCAGTATTCAAATAAAGTTTGTGTGTTAAGGTCAAACATTTTTATATCAAAGAAGAGGAAGTGTAGGCTTCATTTAGACACAAGGGAATGTATTTTGAGGAGCAGTCATTCTGTGAAAGATGCAAGCAGTCAAAATAGGTAAGCAACTCAATATGAACTCTAGGTCCAATGTTACAGGAAAAAAAAAAAAAAGGATTATTCCTGTGTCTAAATAAACAGACAAGGAAGAAGTAAACAGAAAAAGATTTTAAATTCTAAAAAGTATTGGTGAAATTGGTGCTGAATTATAATGTACAATTTTGAGATTCTCATTTTAAAAAGGGAGGTAAAAGTTTTGAATGCCCCAAAATAATCAGTAAAAATATTTTAAGAGTTTGTGATAAGAGCCTTAAAGAGCAAGATCCTCAAAATTGATTAAATGGAGAATCAAGGAATGTCTGGAACAAAAGAGAAATGTTTGCTGCAGTCTGCCTCTTCAAGATGATCAAAAGAGATCTGTGAGAACATCTAAGTGATCCCTAAAAGTGTTAGTACTAGGAGAATATTAGAGATCTATTAGAGAACAAGTATCAGGTAGGTACTATCTTGAAGGGTGTGTGTTGTTCTTCTGTCTCAGTTCTGGAAATAGTGTTACAAAATTAGCAAAGCTATGGAGAGGGGCAATGGGGAAGGATGAGATCTACTTATAACTAAACTGTAAGCTGCCTGGGAGACCTCAGCCTGCAAGAGTCCTCTGGGAAGAGGGTATAGTATCTTTATAACATTACAAATTGTGAAGGTGAACAGGCAAGATTGTTCTTTTGTCTGTTTTTGAATTGTTATCTTTAATGCAAGAACCAGAGGATATAAAATAAGACTAAAAAAGCCAGATTCAAAAGCCGAGTTTTTTTCACAAAAACATTAATATCCTTGCAAATTAAGCTGCAGGGCTTCTCATCAGAGGATGTTGTAGGTGTTCCAACTTCATGTAGATTTGTGAGGCAACTAGATAAATTTATAAGAGAGAAGTCTAGAGAAATCATAAAGTGAAAAGATTTTTATCTGTGACTCGAAGTCCCTGAACTGCAATGATGATTGACTGGAAAAATGTTTTGGGAAAGTAATGCTACATGTTTCCATTCTTCTGCTTTTCTATATCTTCCACCTATGAACCCATGTGAAGTTTGGAAGCTGTGCTGCAAAGATGGTTGGTTTTTCATGTTACGGATGCTGTTAGTTCAGGAAATAAACAAATGATACTGAAGCCAAAAGACTTTAAGAAATTAGGATGTGTTTATGGAGCAAGAAGATTGGAGACTTCAGATCTATCTGTTCCCTGTTAGTAAAACATCCTGTGTTCATTTGTAGATAAATTAAGGGTAATTCACAAACAACTGGATGAAATTTAAAGACCTTAATTAAAACCTACAGATCAGTCTAGGTGATTGTAGTGATCTCTTATGACTTAAATCCCTGTGAATAGAGAGATTAGGCATGTTAGTGATGTGTAATACCCATGCAAACTTAGTTTAAGTGGGATATAGAACAGTGTGCTTAGGTATTCACAGTCTCTAGCTTGGGCATCTTTTAGAATAAGGAATTAGTGCAGTTGTAGAATAATGCAAGTTGGGAGGGACCTCCAGAAATAATCTAGTCCAGATCCATGCTCGAAGCAGGTTGCTTTGAATTTTGAGTTTCTGTAACCTCTCCAGGTAACCTTGCTTGTTCCAGTGCGTAAGCATTTTCATTGTGAATATATTTTTCCTTATGTGCAATTGGAATTCACTTTGCTGTGACTTCTCTGTTGCCTCTTACCGTTTCATCGCTTGCCTTGGAGAAAAGTCTGTTTCCATCTCCCCAGTAATTTATCTTTAGGCAGTTAAAGCCAGCAATGAGCTGAGTCCTTAACTTTGTCCTCTTAAGATAAACAAGCCTAGTTTTGTCAGCCTGTCCTCTCACATCTGAACTGCCTTATTTTCTTATTTTCTGTCATTGAAAGCCTAACTTTCAGTTGACCTTTATGTCTCTCATACATACTCAGTTTCCTGAGCATTATGCTAGATAGTCTTCTATTGAACTTTTTCTGAAACTGATCCAGGATGGCTTTCCAGAAAATTCACTTATTTAAATAGACTAGTGATTGGTTTAGATTTACTGTAGTATCATTACGTTTATCTAATAAAATGTCATCTTCAGGTGATGGATAATGAATAGCATAAAGGCTTAGGTATTTTGTATATTAATGTTTTCAGATTTTAAATGTTGAGTAGAAAAACCTGCAACTGTTATGTGGACTTCGTTTTTGTGTTTTAGCAAAGCATAGCTGATCCTTTGCCAAAGAAAAAAGACTGCTTAGGTAGCGTAGTTAAAATACGCTACTTCCAGTGATTTTCTTTTATGACTACATCTGTTTATAAGCAGAAGGAAATGGATATGTATTAGTATCTCATCTCTTAAGTATTTTTAATTAAGAAAATAAACTACTTCAAGTATTAAAAATGTATATTTTTCTCATGTTTGGATAAGAAGGCATTTTCCTATCTTACATAAATTTCCCCAAAATATTTAGATACCCTCCTAAGGAACATGTGACATGAAAAGAATTGAGAATATGGAAGCTTTAATACTTCCTTTAGAAAATAATATGAGATGTAAGGAATCTGGAGTATTCTACAGTTGTTTAAGACATGGTTTGAGTTTTTTTTTTAATTTCTGTCATTTGTCATTCCTTCATATAATTAGTGCTAAATGTTTTATTTTTCTATAAACTTTATCAAGTATAGTGAATATCCAGATTATTTTCAAAATGAATTTTATTGGTTTAGTTGTGTGAAACATGTTTCAACTTGAACTAACTTTGGCCTCAAAATTAAAAGAAAGTGCAGAGGTCTTCTTTAAATGCAGGATTCTGGTGATATTTTTTTTTTTCCCCAACAAGATACTTTCTTCTTCCCTGTTTATCCATGCTTTCGTAGACATCTGTTTGCTGATATAAAGTGTCATGTGTATCTGTGGGTGATAAATTCTGTCTGCCTGTTTTCTGTACTTTGAATAGCAAATGACCTTTGACTATTAACAATGTGGTGAAGGTGGAGAAGCAGGAACAATTAATGCTCTGTAATTAAAAAGTTCAAACACACTGGAGACTGAGTTTGCAGAGAGTTTTTTCAGATACATAGAAATTTTACTTGGAAAGTTAGTCTTTAACATTAAGAGTGAAAGAAGCAGATAAGAATAGGGTGTGCCCCCCAAAAACAAAACAAACAAACAAACAAAAACAAGCAAAGAAAACCACCTTAACTGCTAGGAGTTGAATATGATTGACGAAGTTGAGTTGGGATGTGAATGTATGTTACATCTATAATTTTACCTGAAATAATTAAGCAGATAGTGACTTACTGATACCTTGTCATTTTCATTCTTGTGTGAACCAGGATCTTTTGATTTGGCAGGGAGCCCCTACTGTATATGTATTTGCAGTATGGATGATTTTTGAGTGTATGAAGAGAACAGTACTTTTTGAGCAGAGAATACCTTTCTTTGATACCAGCAGCAATTTAAAAGCTAGAAGATACACATTTTTGTAAATGGAGGCTCCTTAACAGTAGGAAGAGTGTAGAGCCTACAGTAGAGGCACAGTATTACTAACACTATCTGATTCTCAATGGCTTTTGTTAACATTAGCAATGCCACATGGGCTTTAGTGGAATTTTCACTTTCCCGGTGAAAATTGCCTGTCTTTGAGATGATTTTGTTCAAATTTGATACTTAGTTGTCTTAAATGCTAGCTATTATAAAAGTTGGTATAAGGCAAAAGAAAAGGAAAGGGTGACATGGTCTAAATGTTACCAAGGCAAGCCACCTAAATAGCATTTTCTCAGGTTTGGTAGTGGTCTTATTTTATGGAAGAACCGAGGCTTAATTTGCCTATAAATATAAAGAAATTAAGAATTACTGTATTTGGGTTTGTGTCCATTCTGCTATGTTTAGTTAAGTCTTGAGGAAACCAAAGTGAGAATGAGTAGCGTTTATCAATAATCTCTCCGATAGCAACTTGAAAGTTGTACTGACTGACAGTGTGAGAAAGAGTTACAGGTAATCTTTGGAGTATACAGTAATACTACAGGTACTATTTGAAGAATAGTTATAAAATTCGTCATATGTTGCTCTTTCCGAAGTGATCTATTCTTTGTTTTTTTTTCTTTGTTTTTTTTTTTTTAAGTTTTGGAATTTGTCACTAGAATGGGAAATTAGCAATCAAAGCAATTTACAACTGGGAGGGAGAGCCAAGAATAAAAATACCCAAGCACGTGTTACAGGTAAGAAATGCAGAGTTTGGGAAGAACTGATTTATATAATAAATGTCACCATAATTCTGTTTCTGGTTTCTGTTTCAGGAATGTCATGCTTTTAAACAAGAGAGAAGCCATCTCAATAGAGAGAGCCAGACCAAGCAATGGATTGATGGAGGTGTGCAGCAAAATGGGTTGAGTGAGTGCAGCACTAACTTACACTGCTGTAAGTATGCAACTGTGATTAAAGTAGGTATTTTCCTATTTTCATCTCTGTTTGATACCAGAAATTATGGAAGTGTCTATCGACTCTGTTCTTTTGAGAGAAGAACCTACAGTCATGATAGCATTATATAGTAATATTGCAGATATGTATTTCTTTGACAGCTTTATTGAGACTTACATGAAGTGTAACTCTGTCAAGTGTAGATCTTGTCATAAATTAGCAGATGTGTTTGAAGGATAATGGCTTTTGAGAGAGGACTGACTTCTGCTAGAGATAAAACTGCAGCTCTGCTTTGATATGGATCAAGATGATATCAGATTCTTAAATTTGTATTTATTATTTATTCTTTGTGAAGGACAAGTATTGTTTTTTTAGTTATTATTGTTAACCTGAGAAATGTTTTTTACTTTGTTCCCTTCAACATTAGGCAGCAGTGCTTGCTCCATTTTTTCCTCATTTTATTTAGTAATCTTTCAGTTTCTTAGCAAATACGAAGACATGGTTTGTGATCATGTTTCATTTAACGTAAGTAATTAACAGTTAACATAGTGTAGCAATGTTTGTGTGGTTATAAATGTTAATTTTGTTTTTTTTTTCAGGTGCCAGAACGCAGCCTCCATGAGCTGCTTCTGTAAGGGTGACTGCTGTAGAATACCAACTGCATGTAATCTGGATTAAGATAAAATAATTTAACACCACACAACAGGGAGTTATAACACCCCAACTACATTTTTGGAAAAGGCCACTGAAATAGCAATAGTGTGTTCTTTCACTGTTGCATGAAAATTCAGTCCTTCTTTCCGGAGTGTCAATAGGAGACTGGACTGGAGGCTGTCATCTAATAGCTTGTTTGTCATCTAATAGCTTGTTTGAACAGATACATGTATTGCAGTAAATTGTCTTAAAACAATTGTTGGAATGAGGATTGCTTGCAGACCAATTAATTTTAAACCAATCTTTTGAGATGCGTGGGATAGATCTCTATGCTAGAGTTATTTTCAAAGTGTAGAGGAAGCCTGAGATGACTGATGCTGATAGATGGATGCTCTTGAGAAGTATCTTGGGTGACTGAATGATCAGCTCTGAGACCTGTACTCGTAAAGTATTTGGAATCCTGCACCCGTTACTTTAAATATCCGTAATACACATTTCTGTATTTTATCTGCATTGCATTAGTTTCCAGTTTAGTGCATCAATAGCCGATACCTTAATCTTGCGTTCAAATTTAATACTATGATATCAAGTTGTTAAAGGATTTCTTTAACCAAAAGCTTGAGGTATGCTTTCTTTTAACCTCATGGGGGTCCAAGGCTTGTCTCTATTGTGCCAATTTTATCTCCTTCCCACAAACACACATCTTCATAGCTCTAGGGAGATGGCAGCTTTTTTTTTTTTCTCTCCCTTATCTACTACTGCCTTGAGAGCTGCTGCTGCTACTACATACCTGCTACTGTACCTGAAAGACAGTTTGGAGAGGGTGGAGCTCTTATCAAGTTCATGCGCATTCTCTGGATAGTATATGTACCCATGGGGCCTGTAAATGCTATATCACATTCAGTGAATAATAGGGTTCTATCATATGGAACATAAATGTTCCACTAAAATAGTTTCTAGATAGTATTGTTTTCTGGCTGACTTCACATTAACCAGTTGTGACACTTTCACTTTATTTCCATTTTTCTAAATTATGATGTAAAATAGGTTTTCAGAGTAATTGCATATAAAAGTAGAACCATTTCCATTTTAATTTTTTAAGAACATGTGGATGTCTTTCATAGATTTTCTGAGTTATGATTATGTACTAAAACAGGAGATTTAAGATAGGTTGAAAACAGGCCTTTAATAATTTACGAATCACTGCCGCCTAGTGGAACGTTGCAAATACTGAAGTGTTCTGAAACAAATTAAATTTAGAAAGACTAAGTCTAGAGGTTTTTATGGTTGACACAGAATGAGGCATTCTAAGTGGTAGCAAATTTTACTATTTTTTTTTTTTGTGGGGTGGGGGAGGATAGCTTATAGTTAATTTCTTAATTTAAGAAATGCAACTTCTTTTTTCCAGGGAGAGTAGAAGATGTGAGATACCCCTGCTGACTTCTAGTATTTGAACACAAAAACCACCTTGTAATTAATAGAACACTTACAAACTGCAAAGGCTGTTCTTTTGAGGCAAATATTGCAAATACTAGTCCTTACGATTCCCTCAGAGTAATATTGTGTTTATATACTGCTTCAAAATATGTTAATGATGTTTACAGAATCACAGAATTGTAGGGGTTGGAAGGGACCTCAAAAGATCATTGCGTCCAGCTCCCCTGCCAAAACAGGTTCCTCACAGCAGGCTGCCCAGATAGGCGTCCAGACGGGCCTTGAATATCTCCAGAGAAGGAGACTCCACAACCTCCCTGGGCAGCCTGTTCCAGTGCTCTGTCACCCTTGCTGTGAAGAAGTTCTTTTGTATGTCAGTGTGGAACTTCCTATGCTCTATCTTGTGGCCATTGCCCCTTGTCCTATCCCCACAAACCACTGAGAAGAGGTTGGCTACATCCTTGTGTCTCCCACACCTCAGGTATTTATACACATTAGTGAGATCCCCTCTCAGTCTTCTCCTCTCCAAGCTGAACAGACCCAGGTGTCTCAGCCTTTCTTCACAGGGAAAATACTCCAGGCCCCGTATCATCTTTGTGGCCTTCTGCTGGAATCTTTCAAGGAGATCCCTGTCTTTTTTTGTACCGGGGAGCCCAGAACTGGTCACAGCACTCAGGTGGAGCCTGACCAGGGCAGAGGAGAGAGGGAGGATCACCTCCCTTGACCTGCTGGCCACACTCCTTTTAATGCACGCCAGGATCCCATTGGCCCTCTTGGCCCCAAGGTCACACTGCTGGCTCATGGTCAACCTGTCGTCCACCAGGACCCCCAGGTCCTTCTCCTCAGAGCTCCTCTCCAGCAGGTCATCCCCCAGCCTGTACTGATATGTGCAGTTGTTCCTTCCCAGGTGCAGGACTCTACACTTGCTCTTATTAAACCACGTCTGATTTCTTCCTGCCCATCTCTTCAGCCGGTCCAGGTCTTGCTGAATGGCAGCACAGCCTTCTGGCATGTCAGCCACTCCTCTCAGCTTTGTGTCATCAGCGTACTTGCTGAGGGCAGACACTATTCCCTCATCAAGGTCGTCGATGAAGATATTGAACAAGACCGGACCCAGTACCGACGCCTGGGGAACACCGCTAGTCACAGGCCTCCAGCCAGACTCTGCTCCACCAATCACCACCCTCTGAGCTCAGCCAGTCAGCCAGTTCTCAACCCACCTCACTGTCCACTTCTCTATCCCACACTTTCTCAGCTTTGCTAGCAGGATGTCATGGGAGACGGTATCAAAAGCCTTGCTAAAGTCAAGGTAGATTGTATCCACTGCTTTCCCCTCATCGACCCAGCTGGTGATGTCATCATAGAAGGCAACAAAGTTGGTCAAGCACGACTTCCCTTGGCGAATCCATGCTGACTACTCCTCATAACCGTTTTCTATTCCAATTGCTTGGAGATGGCATCCAGAACAAGCTGCTCCAACACCTTTCCAGGGACAGAGCTGAGACTGACTGGCCTGTAGTTTCCTGGATCATCCTTCTTGCCCTTCTTGAAGACCAGAGTGATATTGGCTATCCTCTAGTCTTCAGGCACCTCACCCATTCTCCAGGACTTCTCAAAGATGATAAAAGCGGTTTGGCAATCATTTCTGCCAGCTCCCTTAGCACACGCAGATGCATCCCATCGGGAGCCATGGATTTGTATGCATTAAGCCCACTCAGACACTCCTGAACCACTCTCTCGTCAGCCAGGGGGCAGCTCTCCATTTCCCAGACCCTTTGTACTCTAGCCAGGGGCAAGGAGTCCCAGGGCAGAGTCCTTGAAGCAAAGACTGAAGCAAAGAAAGCATTCAGTATCTCCACCTTCTCGGTATCTCCTGTGACCAGGACACCCCCCTCGTTCAGCAAGGGACCCATGTTATCCCTAGTCTTCCTTTTGCTGTTTACATACTTGAAAAAACCCTTCTTATTATCCTTTTGCAAGCAGAAATTTAGTGTGACTGCCCCAGGTGTCTTCCAATCTTGAGACTGATACTAAGTATGATAATTCAACTAGTTTTCCTGAGAAGTTTAAACACAATTTAATGTTTGACTAGATGTTACTGCTTTAGTTGAGAGACATTATTTTCAATTTTTGAATGAAAACAAAAAGCTGGGTTTTACAGAAGCAGAAAATATGTTCCAAATGCCAGTAACTGACCATAATTGTTTCCTTCCTGCTGGGAGTGGAGGCATCATTGTTTTGTTCTTGTTTGTGGTTGGATTTTTTTTTAACAATGAAGCATTCTTTTGTCCTGTGCAAACAAATTTTTTTTTTCCTTAATGTGCTTTAGGGATACAATGAGAGCAGATGCAGCATTTACTTGACTTGGAGAGGAGAATCTGCAGCACTGTACTATGGGAGTGTCAAGTCAGTGAAGCTAAGGGTGAACTTAAGACACCTTGTCATTTTCCAGTAAATCTTTTTGTACTATGACAAATTAACAAAATGAATTTTTAAATTAATTACTCGTTCACAGTTTTCATACAGGTGTTTACTGCAGAGTCTGGGTTTTGCACTGATTTTCAGTATTAAAACTTTAATTGATATGTGCCATGGATTGAATCAATGATGATGAAAACAAGGGAAGACTCTAGTGATAATCACTTAAGTCTTCTATACTGTATGTATGTAATAAAATTTCCTTGAATTCTTAATCAATTTTAAGGGATGGTTGTGGATTTTTGTTGTTGTGTTGGTTGGTTGGTTTTTGTTGTTTGTTTTTAAAAAAGTCCAAGCTTGATGTGAAGATTTCAGAAATTGGTTATGAATTATTAGAAACCTCCACTATATTTCTTGTCTTAATTGGTTTAGGTATTCATATGCTATCTGTACTTAGTTAAATGTCACTTGATCATGCCTTTTTTTGTGTATTTATACAGATAGCATTGATCATATAATTACATTACTTCTTGAGGCGTTAAATGGTGGCAGAAATAGCTAAATGGACATAGGAGAAGAGAAAATGGAATAATGAATTTGTAAATATAATATACAGGCATTTGAGTGAACTCAGTGACTTGTGGGTGTAATAAAATATGGGATATAATCAAGATGGAAATAGCATTTCATATTCAAACCTGCTTTTCCAGCCTCCTGCTCTTTCATGGTTTTACCAGCTAAGGATTCTGTGAGGTATTTAATAATTATGAAATTAATTTTGACAGTTTAAAAGCATTATGAAGTGCATTTTGATGAGATTGTAAGTACAGATCTTGAATGAAAAACGTATCTTGTAGTTATTATTTCAAAAATCAGTAAGACCTGATTTTTTATTCACTTTGCAGAATGTCTGCTCTACCTTTTTGGTGTAGTGGTTGCCACAGATTCCTTTATTTATTTATTTTTGCGTCCAGGTTGCTATGATGGTGAGTTCTTCCTTGAAGCCAGGATTTGGACTGTTGCAGGACAACTAAATTACTGGGTTAACATATAGATTAATCCACATAACCTTAATGTTTATATGTTTTTGGTTAAAATCCTCTTTCAATCTATTGAATGCTGACAGGACTGATGACCCTAAGTATGGGATGCACTTTGTTAAAACTGCTCAGTTTTTGTTTTACTTGTGCTGATAGTATAACGGTGAATGATGTAAAATGCTGCAATGAACTTTGGAATAGTGTTTCCCTTCAAAAGATGTATTTTCATTGGATCTTGTCACAGCCCATCACAGGATCTTATATGCTGAATTAAAAACATAATTTCCATTAGCTTTTCATTATTCACTGTTAACTGTAGTAAGAAGTTTATCAGAAAAGAATGTGCATGAAACTACTAACTTGTTGGTGACATTTTATCTATAGGTGGTACTGTTGCATAAATAATAATGAAATATATTAGAACTTGCTGGTAAAATGGATACTAAAAGCATGTACACCAGACAGTTGTCACTTGGGATGATTTTAGATGTAAGATTAAGAAGACTTAACATTTATGTATAGCCTATTTACTTTTTTTCCTTAAACTGTTAGTAGGCAATTATTTGTGTTCAGGGATTTGAATATTTTACAACTTCTTGTGTTGTACAAAATCATAGAATGGCTCGGGATGGGTCAGGTTGGAAGGGACCTTAAAGATCATCTAGTTCCAACCCCTCTGCCATGGGCAAGGATGCCACCACTGGATCAGGTTTCTCAGGGCCTCATCTAACCTGGTCTTAAACACCTCCAGGGATATGGGGCATCCACAGCTTCTCTGGGCAACCTGTTTCAGTGCCTCACCAACCTCCGAGTAAAGAATATCTTCTTAATATCTAATCTAAATCTCCCCTTTTTTAGTGTAAAGCCATTACTTGTTCTGTCACTGTACTCCCTGACAAAGAGTCCCTCCCCAGCTTTCCTGTAGGCCCCCTTTAGGTGCTGGAAGGCTGCTGTAAGGTCTCCTAGGAGCCTTCTCTTCTCCAGGCTGAACAACTCCAACACCCTCAGCCTGTCTTTGCAGGAGAGGTGCTCCAGCCTCTTGATCATCGTCTTGGTCCTCCTCTGGACCTGATCTAATAAATCCATGTCCTTCTTGTGCTGCGGGCACCAGAGCTACAAAAGTGGCCGAAAACATTGTTTTGAATCATTTCAAAAGAACAAAAGCTTTTGCGTAAAAAGCATTGTGGCTATTAGACCACTCAGGTATCCCGAGTCTTAATGCATGTGTTTGTGCATGCATTTTATGTCATGAAAGGGCTCAGAATGGCACATAAAAGATTTCTGTCTTCTAAAGGAAATAGGTTGTTTCTGCCTTTACAATAGGAAATGTGGTCTTTTTCCTTTCCACTTTGCAGAAGTCATATGTGAGGGAATGAGAAGTGAGTTTTAAGAGTTGATATTTGGCTGAACAGAGCACTCAGGAAAGTAAAGATAGGACGTAGTGTTTCAAAGTACTGAACTTCTCAGATGGGATGCTGTCAGTCAGGTTTTACAGTGGGGTGCTCAGTGCTTCTGAGGTTTGTGTATTAGCTTTCTCTAGGTTAGCAAGTATCCACATAGAATTCAGCAGCTGCTTCTTTGAAAGATTTAAAGAAGTTCTACTTTTGAAATGCATCCAGGCTGTCTTGCTCCCTCACCACAATAATAAAACAGTTATAAACTGCCCAGACTCGGAAAGAGTTTGAAAGTTTACTTTTTTGCTTTCTAATTTTAAGATGATGACACAAAGCAAATGACATTTGGGGGAAAAAAAAAAGCTACGTAAATACCTAGGTGTGGAGAATAAGCAAAACGTGGTTCTAGATTACCTTAATGCTAATTCCCTTTTTATTTATCAATAGCATGAAAAGGTGGGGCTTTTTTTTGCCTCTTTCAAGCCTCCAGTCTGAAACTAGATGTGACATACATGGTGATGTATGGTTCACATCAGTGGCTGAAAGCAAGCAGAGGGGTGCAAGTGTAACCACGTTATTGTTTCATCTTGTTTTCATAATGCAGTCCCACTTTCATCTTCCAGTATGTTAACTGTAGCATATTCTCATTTGTACTCTACGCCCACAGCATCTGAATATGACTTTGTTCATTGTTCATCACGGAAAGCAACGTTCTAACATTAAACATCTGGAGGAATAGCTTTGCAATGAAGAAAGAGGAAAATGAGTGCAGAGATCATAAATCAGAATTGAACATAGAACTCTGTGTAGTATATTGTAAAGGTGTCCATAGGTTATGGCAACTGCCAGTAAAGTGGAATAGTATATTGAAAGGATCTTGCTTTTTACCTCCAGCAAGATCAACAGTAATTCTTCATTCCCTTATTGTGGTCAATGACGGCTAACCTCTCTGATGTTTGGTACTGGTGTGTGTGTTTTGTTGTTGTTGTTGTTGTTGTTGTTTTTTAAAAAATAAATCAGAATTGTTAACTCTTGTTGGTTCCAGCCAAGTTTATCAGTGCTCAAATGGGGCCCTACTGCTTTTTAATTGTCTTCACTGAACAGCTGAGCGGTTAATTTGGACTTAAGGAAAAACAGTGAGCTTTTTGTAAAATACGAATGTATATTTTCTTCAAAGCATGCTACGGCTGTCAGTTCATGATTCAGTGATATTGGGAAAACCACAATGATTTAATGAAGTTATTAAGTAGGTAGGGTTTGAAATTGGTGAAGACAGTTATAGTTTGGAGCTCAGAACAGGTGTACCAAGTCTTATCAGAAGTTTGACTAAACCAATATTTTTTCTCCAACAAGACAATCAGTAAGATTAATGGTCATCAGTGGTTGTTTACACAGTTGTTCTCATATTTCTTGAGAACAGTGTGGTTAGTTACTTCCCCTGAATAGTCTGCTGGCATTTAGAATTTATAGCACAGTCACTTTATTGGCCAAAGGTCGTATCTGTGCTTAAGATTCCATAAGGACTTTCTCATATAATATGGATGAAATTCACAGAATCACAGAACTGTAGGGGTTGGAAGGGACCTCGAAAGATCATTGGGTCCAACCTCTGTGCAAAGCAGGTTCCTCAGAGCACGCTGCCCAGGTGGGTGTCCAGACAGGCACCAACTTGTGGTCTTTGTAAGTAGAATACATGCATATCACTAAAAACAATGTACCGTAGATGACAAAACAGGGATTATTCTTTTGTTTTGATTTTTTTTCAGTTGATTTTGCCCTGTCTCCACTTAAGCTTAAGGGAAGAAATCCATGTGTAAATGAGTTTAAGTTGGCAGCAAAGAGTCGACAACCTCTGTTGGTATGTACATTTGCATCCTGACTTACCCATTATGCTACTGGCTATCTCTGAATGAGATCTATTGTAGCGTACATGTGAACATTCCCTACAAACACAAAATGGCTTTTTCATTTTGTTTTAGCACTGCTTATATATCATTTTAATGATTAACTAGTCAAGAGAATTTTTAAGAAGCAAAGGCTATTGAATGAAATTATATGTTATTTTAGTGACTTTCATTGCCAACATGTTGGATCTCTTACAATTTTCAGAATTTCGAGTATTTATTTTTAATCTCACTGTAGTGAAACATTGCAAGTATGGGAGAGTATCTTTTGTATTAGTTGTTCTTACTATCTGTTTGCATATAGTCTGACAGTCTTTTGTTGCAGGAGACTTAGTAGTAGCTCCGCTGTTAATTTGCAGAGTAATACCATTTTTGGTAGCAGGTGTGGAAATGCTTCATATCACCAGATGATTTCATAAGAATAAAATCCCCACCTTTGACTTGACTTGCAAAGACAATTGCTCCCTATGACTTTCCTCCAGCAAAAGAAAATGTGTGTGAGAGTTGTTTTTCATACAAGATGTGAATCTTGGAGAAACCTGCACATGCGCACATAAAAGTAGTGTAATTTTAAAGCTTATGTTGTACTTGAAGTATTTGTGGAAAAATCAATTTTGTTCCTTTTTAAAATGAAAGCATCTAACCCAGTAAGCTTTCTGCGTGCTGAATTTTGAAAGCAAAAGTATGCTAGTGCTTTTGGTTTCAGATGTTAAAACACTTCTGTCTCTCGTTTAGTAAATGTAAAAACTTGCAGTAAAACAGAGCTTGGACGGGATACAAGATCACATATGGGATTTTTCTTTCCCCTGTCAGAGCATTTTTGAGCCCTCGCACACTGAAAAGCCTATTCAGGAAGGCAGAGAAGGAGGAGACGAATATTTTTGTGGCTATGATATAAATACTACATTTTAAAGAAATTACATCATAAAAATTGCTTTCCACCTCAGTATCTCTAGGGGATATTAACAGAGGCAACTCCAGACCTAGAAATACTTTGCAGTCTGCTAGTGCTCAAAATACAAGTTTATTTTATCAGGACAAAAGATAAAGGAAATTGATTCTTGACTAGTTTAACTGAGAAGATTCTGGTGTTATTTGAAACAGTTATTGATTTATTTCACACAAGTCCATGAGATTGTGTGAAAAATTGCTGCTGTGTGTTCTGTAAGACCTTCCAGGGTGATAAATGCAGCAAAGACTTTTCTCAATGAAGTAAGATAAGGGGTTACTTTTATTCTTGTCTGCCTTTTTTTTTTTTTTTTTTCAGCATTTTCCTGTTTCTGTGATTGAAGTATTTTAGGAAAGGATAAGGATGTGAAGGGAGATGTGGTGATATCCCTAGTTGTATATTTGAGTACCTGCAGACCGTAATATGTATGCGTTTTGCTAAAAGAGTATATACAAGAGCCTGTGGCAGTGGTTGACGTGGGGTATTCTGTGTGGAATGATTTTCTCATTTTGAAGTTAATCAGTATTTGAGCTGACTTGGTAATTCTGTGAGCAGATCCTTTTTTTGTGCATACTTAAACACACATGAATAATATTGCTCATAGTATGTGTGTGCATGCTGTGTATGAAGCATTCTCAGCAGTTGTCTGCTAGCAGTATGTTTGAAGTACGTGTAAACTTTCTGCAACACTACCAGTTCCTCATGCAGTGAAACAAGACTACAGAGTTACGTATATTTTAATCTGTCCCTAACAGCTGATTTAGATGTTATAATAAAATAGTTAATTTTGCTTTCACCTCACGGGTACCATACTGCTTTAAATTGGTGGAAAAGCTCTTTCTTTTGATGGGACAGGTGTTGGAATTCAGCAGTCTCTTCTGCACAGTCCTGTGAGTGTTAGCTTTTTTTATATACATCTCAACAAGTTTTCACTTAAGGTTCCATTAGGTGCTCAGATCTGAATCATGCAAGACATCACCTGTATAAAAAAACAAGGGGCAGATCCTCTGCTAAGACCTTCTCTATATAATGAGGAATGGATCGTGTTGAACACTGTAACTTCAGGAAGGCTTCTAAACATCTACTGCTGTCCCCTTATTCAGTTAATCATCCATTTTATTGTAATCCCAAGAATCTGTTAATGTATACCTATAAAATTGTTTACAAGATAAAAGTAGTTTTAGATTTGAGAATGTATAAACTCTCATTCATGATGCAATGTACACAAACTTTAAATGTATCTTTATGATATATCTGACAAAATTTTCAGGATAAGAGTGCAATGTGGTATTGAACTTTTACTGAAGGTCTTTGGCAAGTGCTGTGCCTTTGTGCTGTCAATAGGACAATAATGTAAGGGCAGCTTTAGCTTATTAAGCTAGTAACGAGTATGAATGTGTACAAAATGCACTAAACACAGTATATGTGTGCAGTATATTTTGGCCGTGATTGAGAGTAGAATTTAAATTTGGTGCTGACTTTTACTTCATGTCCTATAAATATAAAGAATGCTTGTCTTGAAACAGCATCTTCTGTTTCAAGAAGAACCAGTGAATTAATTGCAAAGTTTTATTGTGATGGTAAGAGGCCCACTGTGAGGGAATGGACTGATATATACGTTGGTGACAGTTCTCTGAGTGACATAAGAAAGCCGCCTAAAGGAATTTCTGAATTAGCCAACATTATGGTCACATTCTATAGGTTTTTTTTTTTTGGCTACGTAGATTTGGAAACAAAGTTGCTTGTGATTCCTTTCACTTCCCCTTCCATAAAAATTTGAACAAAGGGAATGTTGTTGTATATGGAAGTATCTGTTTTTGTTATCGGATAAGAGATTTTTATTTTAAAATGTTTGTGTGTAATTCTTTTGAATACCCTTTTAATCTGAATTCAAAACCTGTAGTCACATCAGTTGCTGTCATTTTTAGTTGTGCCTGTTTATATACCAGTTGTGTTTTTTCTGTTTGAGATGCAACTTAATTAAATTAATGAACTCACTCATCCACCTCTGTCCACACGTATCCTTTAAAGTGTAGTAGCTAAAATATATCAAAGAAAATGAAGTCGGATTTCCTGGTATCAGGGAGGTGATTCTTTGCTGAATACTCAGGGCTATGGTGTCTTGTAATTATTTGTGCTTTTGTTTAAAGATTGGTTGATTCTTTTATTTAATAATGTTACTATTAGACCAATGCCTATTAATTAAGAACTGAATATATTTTTGTTTTAAATGTTCATTAAACACTTTGTATTTCTGCAGCAACTTAACTGGAACAGATCATTTATTTCAAGTAGATAGAGGCAGCTTCTTTGTAATGCTACATCCAGTCTTTGGTTTCTGAAGGAAGCTTAAGGCGATATATGTGAAGTCATAAGCTAATTTGGAAATGTACCTGTCTGCTTAAGACAGTTTGAAAAAGCCTCATTTCAGATGATGTTGCTGGATTAGCCAAGATACTTGAGATTCATCCTTCCAGCTACATATGATGATGTTGGCATGTTCTGTGTTCTGTTCTGTGGGACCTGACTAAGATGCTTTCAGGCACACCTGTCTGTAAATATTAGTGGAGGACTGAGCAGCTGCAAATATAATTTCTGTATTACTCTTATACAGTACACTGTATCACCAATTATGAGAGTAATTCATACATTTATAAAAAAAGCAATGAGCAGAGAATTGGTGAGGAAGCACCATTTGAAGCACCATTTCTTCAGTCAGTTAATACTTTCAGTTTCTCATCTAAAGGTATGTTGTGGTATCCTGCAGTTTCTGGATGAATACTGTCTAGCATAGACTTTGAATAAAATCTAATTCAATATAAATCGTGAATAAAACATGATGCCATTTAACATTTCTTGAGTTAATTGGAAATGGGTGTAAGGATTTGGCCTAGCTTTGGTGATACTTACAGTCCTTTGTGTTTGCTACCTGAAACAGAAAAGACAGTCTAGCTTTTAAGATTATATTGTTTTTTAAGAATCTTTTCATTTAGAAATAACAGTGTGTTTGCTTTACAGGAATTCTGCTTTCATCATGTTGTCATACCTGTGCTGGCTGAGCTGAAACTACTGGCTTCCTGGGGAGAGCATGTATAAAAGGAATGACTTCATGGCCAATGTGATGGTCACCTCTGCCACTCCAGAGGTACAATTCCCTGGTGGTTTTTTTCTTGTTGTGTTGTTGTTTTTGCCTTCAATCAAAATTGGAAGTGTTGGTTTGTTTCGAGTTTCAGAGAAACCATTTTCCCTGTCAGTCATTTCAGTCATGTTTCTTATGAACAGTGTAGTAACAGTTGATAAGAAGGTAATCTGAGTGTGGTGTCATGTTGTGTATTCTCCACCCCTCCCCCCCCCCCAATAAATAAATAAATAAAATTCCATGTGGTCTGCTGTGTATAGCTAACAGCCTGTGTTTGTAGGACCAGGAGGGCCAACTGAAAACTGCTTGGTAATTAGTTACCCTACTAAGTTTTTTGTTTTTACCCAGTGAAGTATGTTTTAAATGTATGAAACTTGTCCTGAAACTTTTCCTATTTCTATATACTTTTTAAGGTGGAGATTAATACTACATATGTGTTAAAGGTTTGGGTGCACCATGGATCTATAAAGAATCATATTCATACACCTTTATATATTTTCTCTTTTCCTTTTTCAGACTTACCAAACTTGTGAAGCCCCTTTTTTACTTTTTTATTGCCAGCTTATGTTTTTGTTTTACCATCTTGAGTAAACAAAGTGAAGATAAACTGTCATCAACAAATTG
Organism: Heteronetta atricapilla; assembly: GCA_011075105.1. Taxonomy (NCBI): domain Eukaryota; kingdom Metazoa; phylum Chordata; class Aves; order Anseriformes; family Anatidae; genus Heteronetta; species Heteronetta atricapilla. The sequence goes on from CM021747.1 coordinate 11,268,816, forward strand.
TCACCTCATTGTTCGTTACCTTTTCAAGGTTGCTGAATATATAATAATCCTTGCTTACCCATGTGTACTTCTCTGCTGATTTACATATTGTTAATGCTTCTACCTCTAATCAGCTACTCTGCCTCCTGTCTTGTAAATGATTATTTATCATTGCAAGGATAGTCTCTGTAGTAAGGTTGCATGGTTTCCTTAAAGGCTTTGGAATCAGGAACCATGGAAGTTCTTCTGGAAGTCCAACAAGATTGTATTAATCATTTCCTTTACATTTCATTTTTCCTCAGTATCACCATGTCTGTTGATACTGAAGTAGTGCTGCTCATTCTAAATGTTATCTTGACAGTTCACTGATACAGCATACCTAACTGTGTTTCTACTAATTCCCCTTTATACACTTCTTAGATTTACCCAGCACCAACGTCAGGCTTCCTAGTCAGTAGTTCTCCAGATACTTTGGAGGAAAAAGGGAAGAAAACAAACAAAAACCAGCATCACATTTACTAGTTTGTAGTTCTTTGTTACCAAGTCAGTTTTAAGTGAGATTTACATGCCACAGTTAGTCATTCATCTTCATTTGACGGCCATATTCTTCTAATAAACAAATTTGTAAGGGCTTAAGATTTTACATGCATATATATGTTTCATATGTAGTTTTAAGAAATAGGAAAAAAAAGATGGTATTACTATTATTAAATGAGATTATTCCTGAATAAAGGAATTACTATTTTTTTCTTCCTTACTGTTGTTATGGAGAGAGGAGCATGATTTGAATCTGCCTTATCTTTACCTGACGCATTTAATTAAACACTTCCTTTGAATATGAATCTTTAAAATCCCAATAAGTTTCCTTTCATGAGACAACTCTTTTATCTAGTCTATAATTTAAAAAATATCTTTCTAAAGCGTGGAATTTCACAAAGATAAAATTGTATGTCACCATAGTTTTTGTAGAACAAAAGTTTCTGAAATATGTTAGAAATATTCAGAAACTGCGCTAAACTAAGCTTAATAATGTAGAAGTATGCAGCTTTTTGAAGGTTCACATTTTTTTCTTTTCATTTCTTAATCGGATGTGAGTTTCATCAATCTGCAGATGTGTACTTTTTGTTCTTGTAGGGTAGTAGCAGCTCAGATTCTCTGGAAGGGCGAAGTTCAGATTATGCCAATAAAAGCTATGACGCAGTTGTATTTGATGTATTGAAAGTAACTCCTGAGGAGTTTGCTGTAAGTAGAAATATTAATTTTGCAATTATGCTTGTGTTCTATTAATGACTTGCAGAATATTTAAAAAAAATCTGTTTGTATAAACTATAACAAAATAAAAATCTCATGACTTAATCATTTAGTGCTGAGCTTGACATAGCATATTTGGTTTTCTGCTTAAAGCCATTTGATTTTTTTTTTTTCCCCAGTGTTTTAGAAAATAATATATTAGGTAATAATACATAATATTAGGTATGTGCAATTCTATTGATTTTTTTTCCATTGAAATCACAGGATAACAGCTGTTGAACCTAGTTCAATGTTTCATTAACATTCTGATTTTCAAAGTGATGTTTAATTTGTTTCAAGTAAGATTCTATAATATCTTCTCCACAAAAAGATATGGACTTGTGGCTACACTATTCTTTTAATTCTATCACTTTGGAAAAAAATCTGATGAATCTGTTCTTTAACAATAATACAGACTACACAGATGAGAGCTGCTGTTAGGTAGAAATAATGACATGTTGCCACTCAAGATGGTGACATTTTTGAATGTGGTATCTCCCTGCATGGAAGGTCCGTTCCAGTCTCTAACATATTGTGATTCATGATATCAGCTTGGACAGGGGTAGCCTGATTCTGGACTGCTTGGTTATGTTCTGTGGAGGAAATACTACTGTTTGGTTTGAAGTTACTGAAGTGTCACATCAAGCAGATATAAATACACGATTGTTAGCTCTTCATATTGCATTATTTAAAATTTTATCTTTATTGCAGAGCCAGATTACATTAATGGATATGCCAGTATTTAAAGCTATACAGCCTGAGGTAGGTTTTTTTTTAAGCCGTTTACATCTTTGGGATTTCAGTACCTGTGGATATGTAACCATGTAATTAAGGGCGTTTCATTCTAAAATGTTCAACTTCTTGCAGTTCACTAATTCTCTTCTAGGCTTGTTCCTTGATAGCACTGTGAGTCTGTAACTGAGCCTGATTTACTTTGATTTGCCAGCTGTCTTAAAAGGAGATGACTGCTTTTCTGCAAGTCTTTATGTCCTGCTCTATGCAAGAGTTTATTCTGGATAAGTATATAACGTGAAAATTGACTGCTCTCTCTTCTGCTCCCATTAGTTCACATTAGATTCCAGTGCTTGACTTATGCCTCTAGTTACAACCTGTATTTTAGGCTGCATCAGCCATTCATTTAAATTGAACTGGTGCCTTGGATTGGTTTTAGTAAAATGTGATAGATACTGCTTTTATAAATTATTTTATATTTTTATTGTTTTTAAACATTACTGACTTTGGATGCAATTTTTGATGTTTCTCCTAGGAGTTAGCCAGCTGTGGGTGGAATAAGAAAGAAAAACATATCCTCACTCCAAATATCGTTGCCTTCACCAGGAGGTTTAACCAGGTAAATGATTTGATGAATGTACTTAAAAACAACAGTACCTGTTCAACACAAAGTGAAATAGAACTACTACTGTGAATATTTTTATAAATGAGGATTAAGATTTTTAAATGACAGTTCTTTTTCTCAGTTGCTTTGTCCACATTTTTTTTCTGTTGTACCACTAGACTGTAAGTTCCTAATAATTTTTGCTGGTGTGTCATTGTAGAAAATTAGTGATTCTTTTCCTTCTTTTTCTGTGTTCCATCTATTTCTTCAGTTATCTTAGTGTCAGCTCACTTCTGTACTTACTTCTTATGTCAGTGCTTTGGGGTAATATTCAGATGAGAACTTAGGGGATAGACCTCTTTTATTCTCCTACTCTGTTTTCTCCATCAAACATCATGAAACTATTTAATCAAGTTCTTTTTTGTAAATAAATTCAGTTGTATCTCTTTACTTTATAGGTCAGTTTTTGGGTTGTACGAGAAATATTAACAACACAGACCTTAAAAATAAGGGCAGAAATACTGAGCCATTTTGTGAAAATTGCTAAAGTAAGTGCGTATTTATTGTACTGTCATTTAAAATGTTATTTCCTTTTCATTTGCTTCTACACTATTCCTATGAACCATTTTTGGATTACATAGGGTAACATTCTGGTTATTTTTAGCACATCTGCTATGTTGTACGACATGAATAAGACAAAGGTATGATATCGTTTGTTTCTATTTTGTTTAAAACAAAACAAACAAACATACATACCCAGTTCATTGTGAATTATCTTGTGTTTTTGCCTAACAAAGTTAAAAATGTTTTCTAGTTGCTGGCCAACTACATGTAGCCAAGGCTGAACATGGTTGTAAGCCATTGTTTTCTCTCCCCCCCGTTCCAATGTATGTTTTTATGAAAAGAAATCGTGCTTCCAAAACAGCTATTGTGTGACCTCATTACTATTTGTAAAATATAGTTGTTCAAATAAAACTTAGTTAAAAATCACAGAATCATAGAAAAACATATAATCATAGAAAAAAGCTCACAGTTTGAGAACTATTTTTGTAAGTCATTCTTAACATTTAAAAGTAAAAATACTTCTTAAAATATGTATTTCTGTTTCATGACCTATAGTTATTCTGTTGTGTATGAATACCATGACACTTTCTAATATTAGTAAGAAGATGGCAGGTAGAACATACCTAAACAAGTTCCTGGCACAAATTCATAGTCTACTAGGAGAATGGTCAACTTGGAGACACTGGGTTATTCTTAGAAGAGTTTTCATGTCCTTTGCAAAATGTAAAGCACTGCCCTCCTTTTTTATTTTTCTTTCCTTCTTTTCCCTGAGCAGAATCACAAATCTTCCTCAGATGCTCCTGAGTCATGAATCCATCCATCATTCAAGAATGAATTTTACATCCTTCCTCTTTCTACAATTTACAAACTGCATGGGCAGCAGTTCTCATTTTACTATATCCTGAGACTATAGAAAAATCTTAGCTAAGCCAACTTTTTTTTTTTTTCCAGAAGCTTCTAGACCTCAATAACCTTCATTCTCTTATGTCTGTGGTGTCAGCACTGCAAAGTGCACCTATCTTCAGACTGACCAAAACCTGGGCTGTAAGTTATCCCTTGTCTCTTCTTTGTTGTTTGAATTCTGAGGCTTTCTGAATTTTCTGAATTGACAAATTATGTGCCCTGGGAAATGATTGTTTACATTCTTGCTATTATGGCACTGTCACAGCAGCAGTAGTAATTTGGTATGTGGTTTTTGAAAGCAGAGATTAAATAACTGCATATCTTTCAAACAATTTGTTTTCCTGAAGAAGTTTCCTGTTTTCTTGTTTGTTTGAGAAGCTACTAATTATACGCTTGAGAGGACTTCAGTTGATAAATAATCTAAGCAGTCCCTTGCATCAGAGTATGTCTCAGCATCCCATGATCCAAATCATTGTGTCATTAATATATTGGGTAATAGGAGATGAAAAAAAGATATTACGTTTAGAAACATTAATTATGTGATTGTTTTACAGTGTGTTTCAATTTTTCATTTATATTGGAAATGCAAAGCATTATTAATTTCATCTTTAGAAATTCAATCCCTTGACAGCAGAATTTATCACTTAAAATTACCATGTTTTTGCTGTTTCTAGGAAGTAGAAAACACAATTATAATGTAGTCCTACTGCATGTAATACTTAAATATACAGAGACTTAGGTAATTCTCAAGAATTTCATATTTCATTCAACACGGACCACATCAACTGTTTGGAACTTACTCATAAAGATGGCTATACTTAACTCTTTTACCCAAGTTCATTATCATGCCTTAAAATGTCTAACTTTTTATGGTTTGAATGCTCAGAATTAGGATCTAGTCTAATAAAAATATGTGCCTGCTGTTCTGAGCAGCTTGATGAAGTTGGAACTTAAATAGGGAAAATCACTCATACATGAAATCAAGTGGGTGAATAATTAATTTCAGGACTAAGACCTAAATAAATTTTAAGAACACATGTGACAAAACATAGTGTATTGCACTTATTACAATGGTAGTTTGAGAGCGAATACTAATGTATTTAAGGAATTTAATTTAACATTACTAAAGCAATACTAAAATATGATGTGCACAGTTGAATGTAGAATTCAAAACATTATTTTGTAACTTTGAATGTGTAAAACATTTCTATACAAAATGAGAAACATTTTTTTTCTAAATATTATTACCGATCCTTTAAAAAGCTACTGCCTTTTAAGTAATTTTTGCTGCAGTTCTCAAAATGTTTATTTTGCTACCATAAAAATGTTTTTTTCCAAGATTTCATTGGAAACAAAATAACCTTTGCTCAATTATTTTCTAAAGTCTTTGGTGACACAGAACCTGCAGGAATTATTTTTATTTCAGGTACAAAAAGTAAAATTATACAATGACACTATTCAGCAGCTTGAAAATTATATTTATTTACTTTTTTATTAAACAGCTTTAAATGCAATCCCAGGTGATACCCACTTGGATCAGTATCATCCATTTGGAGACATGTCCCCCGTCCCAAATCTAAGACTTTTTATAGTCACCAGTAGTTCCAAAGTACAATACAATGCAGAGTTAGAACCTCAAAGAATTTGCAGTGCTGTTTAGAAAGAAAACAGCAATGCTAATCTGGTCTTTTGACTCTTTTTTTTTTTTTTTTTTGTACTTTTAATGTTGTTTTGTTAACAGCTGTTACTTAACTATCTGTGGTATGTGCTGTTCCAATGTTGCAGAAGGCCTCAAGGCTTCCATTGGTAATGCTGGTTTACTGATGACTCTTGTTAACTCCATCCTGTTCAGAATAAGACAGACTGAAGCCATTAACTCATGAATATCCACTGCAGTATTTTTGATTAGAATGGGCAAAGTCAAAATTCTGTAGAAACAGAACAGCTAGATTTGTGAGCCTTACACTATGACTTTTGGAATTGTAGAGAGGAAGAGATCCAATGGAACAGCTGCCTGTTATCAGAAAGTACAATCACAAGAAGCCAGTGTATAGTGCAATAACTCTCCATTCACTGTAACACAGCTGGCTTTTAAAATCATCTTAAAAACATTACTGACATATCTAAAAACAGCTGAAACTGAGAATGTGTATTTTATACCTACAGTTGCATATTTTATGTTTATGTTTTCATCTTTTGTTGCTCTGGTATATTTTGCATTGTTATGTTTTTTCTAATTTGCTATAGTAACTCCAGTAATATAAAACACAAGTGTAAATATCATAGCAATTTACGTTTCTTAGACTTTTTGAAAAAAGTTTTGTGATTAATTTTAATGAGACACTGTTGAAATGGCACTATTTGTTGTTACTTATACTCTCAAATAAGATTTTTAGCAATTCTGGTAAACTATGAAAACACTGGTGACTTTAGAGGAAAAAAATGTATGTTATAAATTTAGTATTGCAGAGGTTATTCAAAACTGTGAGGTAGTGATATGTGGATCCTTGATGATAATTAGAAATAATAACCATGTTTGTTCATAATTCAGGATTTAAGGTTTTTTTTTTTATTAACAGGTTGCACTTTTTCAAACATTATTCTGCTTTGGGTGGTGATAATGAATTGAATTTTAATTTGAATATGCTTTCCTTTACTGTGAGTGATTTGAATTACTATTTGTTGTTGTCTTTATACAGATTCTTCATTTGAAATTTGTATTTTTTTTTCTGCGTAGCTTTTGAATCGCAAAGACAAGGCCACCTTTGAGAAGTTAGACTATTTACTGTCTAAAGAAGATAATTATAAAAGAACACGAGAGTACATCAGAAGCCTAAAAATGGTTCCTACTATTCCATATTTAGGTGAGTGCAAACATTTAGCTTATTTATGTGTTTCTCTTTTTGACTGATAACCACTAATATGCGATGTTTTGATACTATGTTTATAAAAACTAGATCTGATGGAGTTTTTTAAACTGTATACTGACTAAGATCTGTCTGGCTTATAGAAGTTTTATGCAATACTAACATCTGGAACTCTGAAGTATGTCTTTGTTTACTGTGCGTTTGAGGTCATCAGAATTTACAAGAGTGTTGTATTTCAGAAATGTCTTTGAGTACAGCATGATTTAAGTCCTCTTTCCTGTAGCTTTCTTTTTTTCGCTGGACTGTTTTTTAAGATACATAATTTTATCTCTAAGTGGTAGTTGTTTTGTGTCAGTTTCACATAAATATGTTGAAAAGAGAAACAAACTGCAAAGTCATTTTACTTGATTGATTTGTCTTTTCAGTAATTCCCTTTTATTCTTCATGTGGACACACTATCGTTATTTCCCAAACACTCTTTTAACTTGCAGTTCTTGCACATTGCTGAACTGTGCTAGCTTTCCTGAAGAGCGCTCTAAAAACACAGATTACTGTTAAACAGAGATGTTCATGGTACTGGAATGTCTTCCCACTGATGTTTTTTTAAAGTAAGAAGTTAATCTAACTTACTTACTTTAAATTAATCTAATTTATCATTTAATCTTACATATATAATTATAACACTTATTTAACTGTGGGTTTTGAATGCAATTATATATTATAACTGAAACAATAAGGTAATTTACTGTAATTTTTTCTAGTGCCCAAGAAAGACAAATATAATTCTTTTTGTACAGCTGTCTGTTTATACAAAGCATGGTCCTGGTGAAGTTCTAAACATTCAATAAATATATCTTCCAGAAAAAATATATTTTTTAAAAAATCAGGCTAAGTCTGAAATTGCCACACATTAATGACTTATGCTGGATATCTGTGATGATTAAACTTTATGAGCAACAAAATGCACCTTAAAGAAATGTCTTAAATATTTTTAAACTATTGGTATAACCACGAACTCCACTTACAGTGTAATTTTTTTCTCATCTAACATCATTCTGCCTTGTGCTTTAGCCTCACAGACTCCGCAGAATCAAATGTAAAGTAGGTCTTTTCCTAGAGTACAATTACAGCCATGTGTGAAAAAGAAAACTTAAGTATTCTAATAATGATAAGTGATAGTTCTTAGAGAGCCATGTTGTATACAGATAAGACTTGACATGATTCTAGCACTTCTTAATCAGCACCTGCAGACAAATATAGCCCTCTGAAGTGCTATCAGTATGAGGAAAGCTGTATTTACTTTTCCATACACTTTCCATACATACACTTTCCATACATACATAAAGTTTTCAAGGGACTACCAGAAAATAAACTTTTGGATGATGTGTAAGAACTCAAAATAGTTTGCAGTAGAGTTTTTGTGTTTTGGTTGTTGTTGTTGTTTGTGGTGGTTTGGTGGTTCTTTTTTTTTTTTTTAATCTTCATTCCTTCATTTTTTTTTTCCTGTGTTGACTTAGTGTATATGCATTGGAATAAATCCATTATGTGTGATATTGTGATTATTTTAAATAATAATAATTAAAAAAAAAACAAGGGGGGGTATTGATTTCCACCCCACCCCAAAAGCAAGAGGTATAGATCCACAAAGAAAAGATCCTTTCCAAATTGCCATTTGCAGTGATACTTCCGTTCTTACCAACAGACTGTTAGAAAAGAAAACATGCACCAAGCCTGTTTGATAAATACATGGTCATGGACAACCTGACTTAAAAGCTGAAATGACAGTTATTTAGGTTAGGACTTAAAGCAGATGAACAATTGCTGGGAATATTTTAGTATCTTGTATTTATAAAGAGGAAGACTTGTATAAATTCAGGTCTTTAAAATATTTTCATGTACTTTCATGTACTATTTTTATTTAGCCATCCTGACAGTCTATCAAGCTATCTTCATCCTTCTTTTATGACGGAAAGAAGTTTGAATTCATATGTGGTTTCATTTTGGTCGAAGTTATAAAATGCTGCCTATTTGTACTAACTTTCTCTTCCAGATTTGTTTGCGTATTCCTTTTTTTTAAGCTTTTTTTTCCATAGATCCAAAAAGTTTATGCATTTACTATTTGACCACAACAAACCAGAACTCTGTAAGACATAGTATCTTGTTCAGGCATATAGTTTAACAGCCTCCTGTCTCAAAGTAGGATGACTTAAGTATTTTTGAGAACCTGCCTAAATAATGCTTTTACTCATAATTTTTGTTTTCTACTATCCAGAAGCATTACATTATTGGACTGGCACACGCTTCGTTGGGTTAGAAACTGGCTGGATAGCCAGGCCCAAAGAGTCATGGTAAATGGAGTCAAATCCAGTTGGAGGCCGGTCACTAGTGGCGTTCCCCAGGGCTCGGTGCTGGGGCCGGTCCTCTTCAATATCTTAATCAATGATCTGGACGAGGGCATTGAGTGCACCCTCAGTAAGTTCGCAGATGACACCAAGTTAGGTGCGTGTGTCAATCTGCTTAAGGGTAGGAAGGCTCTGCAGGAGGATCTGGATAGGCTGCACCGATGGGCTGAGGTCAACTGCATGAAGTTCAACAAGGCCAAGTGCCGGGTCTTCCACCTGGGGCGCAATAACCCCAAGCAGAGCTACAGGCTGGGAGATGAGTGGTTGGAGAGCTGCCAGGCAGAGAAGGACCTGGGATTGATGGTTGATAGTCGGCTGAATATGAGTCAGCAGTGTGCTCAGGTGGCCAAGAAGGCCAACAGCATCCTGGCCTGTATAAGAAACAGTGTGGCCAGCAGGGCTAGGGAGGTGATCGTCCCCCTGTACTCGGCTCTGGTGAGGCCACACCTCAAGTACTGTGTTCAGTTTTGGACCCCTCGCTACAAGAAGGACATTGAGGTGCTTGAGCGAGTCCAGAGAAGGGCTACCAAGCTGGTGAGGGGTCTGGAGAACAAGTCCTATGAGGAGCGGCTGAGGGAGCTGGGCTTGTTCAGCCTGGAGAAAAGGAGGCTCAGGGGTGACCTTATCGCTCTCTACAGGTACCTCAAAGGAGGCTGTAGCAAGGTGGGGGTTGGTCTGTTCTCCCACGTGCCTGGTGACGGGACAAGGGGGAATGGGCTAAAGTTACGCCAGGGGAGTTTTAGGTTGGATGTTAGGAAGAACTTCTTTACCGAAAGGGTTGTTAGACATTGGAACAGGCTGCCCAGGGAAGTGGTGGAGTCACCATCCCTAGAGGTCTTTAAAAGACGTTTAGATGTAGAGCTTAGGGATATGGTTTAGTGGGGACTGTTAGTATTAGGTCAGAGGTTGGACTCGATGATCTTGAGGTCTCTTCCAACCTAGAAATTCTGTGATTCTGTGATTATCTGTTAGCTTAGGAAAGCGTGCAATAGTACTTAAAAGTAAAACCTTTAAATACAAATGACAGAACCTTGTTTTGTCTAACTTACAGGTTTTGAAAATTCTGTCCAATTTGCATTACCAAACAGAACTTTTAGAAACATTAATACCTTGAAAGCGATACCTTGATCACTTCTGTACTCAAGAAAAGAGAAGCCATACACATACATAATTTCAGAATGAGAATTTATCTTGGGTGCTAAATAGATCCATGTGCAGCTGAACTAGAAAATTTATTAAAAAGGAGGCCTCCAGTTAAAATGTTGTCCAGTGTTGATCACTTCCTTTTCTTTTGTGACATGCAAAGCAGCCATTTGACTAACTGTTTGCTTATCAGTATTTCATCTGGTAGTCTTTCTGCGCATACAGGTTGTTGTTAATGAGTGTAGTCCAGGTAGCTTTGAGACTTCATGTGCTGTCTGGCTTGCTGAGTCTCCACAGGAAGCACCAGGCCTACTCTCCTGTAAGTGAGGCATTTGTGACTTTAAGGTTAATCAGTGAGAAAGGTGAGACTTTGTTTCCGTTAAATCTTTCACTTTGCTACTAATATGGTAAACAAAGAACTATAGAAATAGTGAAGTATTTTCAAATAGGACACCCAAAGGATATCCACAGATTATGTAAGCTTGTTACAGTATGTTTTTCATTGAGGTTCTGATTCAGATTCAATTTAAATTCAGAAAAAAAGTAATCAGAATTCAGAAACAATTCAGAAAATGCTGAGTTGCGCAGGAACTGTGTGTGCGCTATATTTTATGAAGAAACTGTTTCATTAAAACAGATAATGGTTCATTATATGATTATAGGTAATTTAGGATGTTACTAAGCTGGAGCTTAAAAGGGTTTATATTTATAAATCGTTGCACGTGGATAACTAGAGCACAAGAATACTTTATAGGCTTCCTGTGCCATAATTAATGTCTTTGTAAATCCCTCAATGGGTTTATCTGCCATAAAGTCATGGCCTCTCTTTAGAAATCTGTAAACTCTTTACATCCACAGCACTCAGGTAGGAAGAATTTCCTCAGCTTTGTCCTGTACCATTTGGTTTTGCTTAATTTGAACATGGCCTTTACCTTCACTTGATAAACCTTTTTCTTTATGCCCTTGCTTCAGGCTACTCATGACATTATAGGCTTTGGTTGTTATCTCTGTTGTCAGTTAATGTATCTGAGCATTCTTGACAACCTTCTCTGGCAGTGTTTCCGTTCTGTATCATTTCTGAGGGGGAGATGGTGCACACTGGCTGCCCAGTGTTAAGCTAAGGTGCACCTGAGGTTTATACAGTGACTTCAGAAAGTTTTTGGTGTTCTATTCAATTCCTAACAATGTTAGCTCAGTGTTTAGTAGCAATTAGAAAGGCAAGTTGTTTTCAGGAACTATTTGTTGTTATCCCAAGATCTTGCCTTTATTGACAATTATATGCTCTTTTCATTTCATATGGAAAATCAGGACTTTTTTCCCATGTGTATCACTGTCTGTCTTGTGTATTTTTGTCTGCTATCTCATTGTCTAAGCAAGCTGTCTCTTAAATTCTTCTTCAGTTCCTCACAGTTGGTCTTTCTCTTGCTAACCTCAATTAGTTAATATCTTCAACAGATTTCTGTTCTATTGTTCAGCCCCTTTTTCAGGTCATTTGTGACCATGTTGAACAGCATGAATCACAGCACAAATTCCTGGGGATAATAGCCAACACTGTTCATGAAAAACATTTTTATTAAACGCATTTGACAGCTGTTCCTAATGGCTATGCTTACAAAATGTGTTGAAAAATGAAAACATATTGCAACTTCCATTAAATAATTTGAGGTTTGAAGGAATGTTTAGCTTATCAAAAGAAAGCATTCAAAGGGGAATGGTTTCAGTGATTCGGTATCTCAGGGAGGGAGACTATTTAGGTATGGAAAAGCTTTTCTAATCTGTCTGCTTAAATGAACAAGGAGGCCAAGTAGATGTAGGTTAGAAATAAATAGTGAATTTATAACAGTGAAGGAGAGTGACAAAGTCTGAAAATGTGCGGAGTTCACAGGGCTCCCGTTTCCTACTGTAGTGCAAATTGTCTCTTGCTGCAAAACAGTTTCTTACTTCTTTCTTACTTCTCACTTACGGGACACCAGTTCTCATTCCATCTGGGGCAGTCTGTGAGTCTGTGTTTGAGGTGCACTGGAGAACATGTGGAGAGCTAAACAACTACTTAGGTTGCCCAAACACCCAGCTTTATAGAATTGGCTCAGGCTTGTATAAGAAATGCTTTATGACTATCCAGTTAATGGGAGATCACTTCAAGACAATTTGAATTAAATTTTAAATTAAAATATGTCCAAAACAGACAAAAGTGTTACAAGCAAGCTTAATGAAAGTGAAAGGGAAAAATCTGTATGTTAGAGTTATGAGGTTGAATGTGAAAACCCTGATGCTGTGCAGCTAACCTCCTTTAGACTTCCTGTCCTTCTGAATATGTTACCCCTTACGATTCATACATCATGGAGAACCTTTCCCTGATAATTGCCAAGATGTAGCGTTGCTGCCCTTTCAAAGTAAGGGTTACTACCTAGAGGTTCAGTTGAACCTTTGAGTAACCAGCTCTCTTCTAACCCAAATCATTCTATGAATCAATGAATCCTGAACGCAAATGGTATGTTCAAAACCTCAGGTTATAATACAATAATAATATATTCCTTACTATAGTAAAGAATTAGTGTATAGTAAATAAGTACATAGTAACAAGATATATAGTTTAAAACAACTATGTTAAAATTCCCAACACTTGTTTTTCTTTTCAGACAAATCTTCTAAATTTAAAATAATAATTAAAAAATAACTTGTGGAATCCACAATGCTGTGGTCTAGAATATTGGAACTGCTTAGTCACATGTTGCTCTAAGAAATAACAGCAGTCACATTGTTTTGAAAATTCATGGGTGCAGTGGCTATCTACAGCTTGTTTCTGCCATTGTTTTATATGATCTTTTACATTGTTATCTGTATGTTATTGAAAAGACAAAGATATGCAAGTTCTGTTACAACTTAATTTTTTTATTTTTTTTTTTTAATCTCTTGGAATATGACAATGGGGATAATGCTGAAAACTTTGATAATAGAATAGTTTCAGGGAAGAACTTGTATGAAAGTTCTGTATAACAGAATAGAGTTGTCTTCTGAAGTAAGTTAACTCTTGTGAGCCTTTTCTCTAAATGCTGGAAGGGGAGCCCCACTGTGATTAAGTATTGGTTATGGCATTTTCCTTATTGCTCTGAAAAAGGTAAAGATATTTCAAAAAGTTTGAAGAGCAACATTTTTAGGGCGTTTGTAGTTGAAGGAATATTTCTACAGTACTTTTTGAAATAAGTGAGGAATAGAAAAGAATTGAAGCTGTCAAAACTCTTCTCTATTGTTCTGCAGTTCTTTCTGTCTAAAGTCAACTGTTGTGCTTTTGCTAATGATAGGAAAATGTTTTGTTTGTGATTTTTGGAAAATGTGGTATAATCAGAGATGTAATTTGGGGAGTGATGAAACAAGAATGCAAATGAAAGAGTTAGAAGTAATTGGAGAAATATGAGGAAAAAATGACCTTTCATGGTGGTGAGATGGTATACCCAAGTGCCAAGCAATTTCTACTCTGTGAATTTGAGGAAAAAAAAAGTGCACTATGAAATTTTGCAAATCTGTGATTCAGACAGTATACTTGCAAGTAACTTGTTTCACTATATAATTTCTAAATTCCTTATGTATAATTATTTTTGATGTGTCAGCCTCTATCTTAAAAATAAATACCATGTTAAATGTTGTGTTTTTTTCTACTGGTTGCTTATCTGATCAAGTCTCAGCTAAATTATGAAATAATGATATGAACCTTATTGTTGTGTTACTGTAATGGTCCACATTGAGCCAAGCAAAGCTTGCATTTAATGAATAGGGTCTATATAGTAACATACACAACTTTTTCCAATGTCTTTAGTTTTTGTAAACCTGTGTCTTTAAAAGATTGCCCTACAACATTTTTGGGAAGTATTTCATTACGATGCAAATATGCATGACAGGAACTAACTTATTAGGTACAACCAGACATACTTTTTTAAATTCATTATTCTGCTCCTTTCCTCTACCTCCTCCTCCCATCCCCAGGTAGTTTGAATGCATCAAGTATGCTCTGTGAAATTAATTACGCTTTTCTGTGAATAACCTGAACTAAAACAGGATGAAATCTGAACATTTCAAAATAACATTTGTTGCTTTATTAAGAGATTACAATATTACAGGGATGATCTAATATATTAAAAACCCTACTTTGTTATGTACAACACATGCTGTTTCACACACCAGTTTAATGCACATCATACCTTTGTAAAGAATTTATGAGGTAATAAGGGAAAAATTGTGCAAACAGATGTACAAACACATTAAGTGTCTTGCAGGCTTACTGAGAAATATATTGAAATTCCAGGGGGTTTTGCTTTCCCTCTAACATGCAATCTTTAACTTACATTTTTCATGGCAGTTTCCATTTTGAAAGGTGTGTTAGTAACAGTCTGTTTTGGAAACCTACCATTGAAGAATATTAGAATTATACCAATCGGTATGTCATAGTTGTGACTATACTCTAATTATAGATGAGTAAAATGGTATAATAATTTGACAATAATATAATTGTGAAATATGGCAAATATAACTGTTCTTGGCTATAGGTAGCTTCTTTATATAATTTTCACCTATTGGCTAAGAATATTAAATAGCTTATATAGTGGTATCCATCATTTGCCTGCAAAGTTGGATAGTCCCTTTAACTTATACCCAGCCATTTCTGACTAGAGAGCCTACACAGCAGGTAATGTCTGAAGTCAGGTAAAAAATATAGTATAGTATGACACATTGGCTATACAGTATGTTATATCCATAGTAAATCTGAGTTTATTTCCCTGTGCCGGTAGCTAGTTTATTCTGATTAGAAAAATGATTAAAGTTTTCCATCTAAAATGTTTTAATCAAATGCCAATTCTAATTTGTAGGAACAGATTATTAAAATGCTCAAAGTAAATAGGAAAGACTGGGTTTATTATGACAGTAATGGTTTGAGTATCTGTTCACAAACTCAAGTTATATAGCATTAATTTTATTCATGTCAGTTAACAAAGATTAAATTAAAATAATCATACTAATATACCAGCTACTTAGTTCAAAGGATATGATTTCCTGTGTCTAGTGATTGCTTATAATAATAATAAAACTCTTGCTGTACAGTTTGTAATATTTCCTGTATTTGAGAATATTTATATATAATATAACATCCAAAAATATTTAAATGTTGTGGCAGTATTTTTACCATACAAACTTAATTTACAGGGAATAAAAAACAGAACATGTATCTACAGTCCATCTCAATTGTCTGTTCTAAATGGCTTAATATAACTACTTATGGTACACAGAGGTGTTCTGAATGTTATTTTGTTTCAGTTTTCAGTTTTTTTTTTGTTTTTTTTTTTTTTTTTTACATCAGCTTTTCTTTCCCTGGAATGATTCTTGAAAATAAAATATACAAGCCCTCACATCTTAGCAATAAATTTACAGTATCTTACATTCCTCATTTCTGAAACAATTCCAGGTGCTAACAGCATAGTTATACATCTTTTTTAGATCAGGAAAGGAAAAAAAAAAAAAGAGAAAAATTATCTCAGTGGAATGTGTTGGGGTTAGGTCTTATCATCATAACAACTTTCTTTAGTGAATATGATCCCCCCCGGAATTCAGCCCAGTAAACACCGTCCTGATACCGACTGCGGTAATGTCCTCCACGATACCAGACTCCATTGAGATTTGAATGAGCACATGCATTGTACCACCATCCTCCCTTTTGGTAATGAGCACAATTACCTGTAAAAGAAAGCTACAATTCAGTCTCAGGGGAAAAATATGAAAAATCTTATAGCAAGCAAACAAGCCTAGCACAAAATATACTTTTAACTATGTATTTAACATGTAGGTACTGTGCAGTACAAGGTGCTGCTTCTTCAAGAACCAAATCTGGTTGCATTATTGTCTCAAGTAACCTCAATATATTTTACAGACCTGTGTTTAATGTAATTAATTCAGTTAGTACGTACAAGGGTTGACACATCAGTTTGTATTTCATAAGTTACTAATTGACAACTCTCTAAAATACAATTTCTTTTTTTTTAGTCTACAGCTGTGTTTTTTCCCCTTACTTAAAAAAAAAAAAAGTCAAGGAAACCAAAAGGGGGCCTTGTACCTGTGTATACATCGTGGTCCCGGTCCAGTGTGGTGAACTGTTTACCATTGTGCCAAGTGAAAGAATCTCCTGCGTTTCCATTGTAGCGTCCCAATCTCAACTTGTAATACTCACTTTCTGGCTCTAGTCTGAAGCTAGCATACTCAGCAAATACCTTCCGACCTGACCAGTCTTCCATTGTTATGAGTAGTTTGTAGTTGCCTTGATTCGTTAGCCAATAAATATTTTCTAAACCAAGCCAGTATTCTCCATCTATATTACCAAATCCTTGCTGTAAAGGAAGCAAGAGAAGGCCGTTAATACTGTGTATATGTTTTAATGGTAAATCTGAGTGTATTCTTAAGTAGAAAACAAGTTCCTTTTTAAGAAATCTATTGTCAAGACTCTAAAATCACCTTTTAAATTAACTTTACCAATAATTTTTAGAGGGTAAAAGACATTAAATTGCTCACTTGTCCTAACCTTGTATGTCTCCCAGTTCCTGAAAAAGTTGACAGACCCATCCAGTCGTCTCTGAATGACTGTCCAACCACCAGGGTCATGCCGTTGATCGCACCAGACCTGCATAAGTCGGTTTGTGTTTTCTGGTTTTACAAGATAGATGGAGCTTGTATCATGGCCATCTTCTAATGCTTGTAGGCAGTCTCTCCAGGGCCCTGTGTCAAAACAGAAGGACTCTACAGTCAAAATGCAACTGAGTATAACTTTAATGCAGAGCGGTGTTTGAATTGGTAGCGTGTTTCTACACTTTTCACAGTATATTTGCTTCAGCTGAATAGTGCATTTCTTTTTCCTCTTATTGAAGATTTAGTGTCTACTCAGTGTTTTCAAACACATTACTTCACTGTAACTTTTTTTTTCTGGAACACCTCACAATGAAATAATGATATGGGTAGATTTTTATTTAAGGCAACTGAAGTCTAATAACATTGGTCATATTTTCAAAGAAACTAAATAGGAATTACTCTGTAGATAAACATTAACATTTTCCTTTAGAAAACAGAATGATAAGTTTGACTTTATTTCTCTCTTGGACATCTTGAGCTTTTTAGATCTCCAAAAATGTAATGAAAATAAAGAGTGGAATCAGCAACATAAAACATGAATGTAGGTTACTGCTGCCACTCTAATAAATGGTAATAAGCTAAACAAAATAATAATAATTAAAAAAAAGATTTAGAAGATGGAATGTGCATGTATACAGTGAGAGATTTTTAGATAAATGAGATGATTTAAAATATTTTAAATCACTTTGCATTCATGGAAGTTAAAGATAGTGCTCTTTCCCATTTTCAGGAGAATGGATTTTTTGTTTCCCTGAATTTAGTAGGCTCTATAAAGACCATAGTCATTTTGAAAGTGTCTTTCGTTCATTATTTTATTCCTGTGGGAAGATAGTTAGGTTCCATGTTAACAAGTCTGAGAAATTTAGATATGAACAATTCATCAGTCCAGGCTAATAACTGCACTTAGAGTCCTCTAGAGGCTTTGCTACTATTCTCATATCTGACAAGCAGTCAACAAGAAGTCAACAAAGAATCCTCAGGGTTAGAGACTCGAGGTTTTTTTCCATGCTTAATGAGGAAGGCTTGTCAGAACTTATGTCAACAGTCATATTGAAGCATATATTGCTATTAAGAGTAACCTCTTTTAAATTAATTCAGATCCTTTACTGTTTTTCACAATTAAGTGTCCAACAATGGAAGTAGAAGAGCTATCCTTATACATAGTAAATTAAGTAGTAATAAATGTTTAATAGGAACAATTTTGGTGTTTTGGGGAGTTGACTTGCTGGTGTTTTTGTGTTTGTTTGTTTGTTTGTCTTTTTAACTAGCTAATAAAACATCAGTGCACCAGGAGGCAATCCAATTTTTTGGTGTGTAGTATGGCTGTGTTCTTGTTTTGTCAGTCATATTCACAGAATGCAATTAGGGTGCTGCTGCTAAGCCCATTTTCTAATTCTGTTGTGCCTAACTGTTCAGATTTCTAGAAGTGCAGGTGTAGGTAGAGTATCCCGTGACACAGTTGTATGGTTTTATTGTGAGTGGTGGAAGGAGATAGAGGTAGTGAATGATGGTAATTTAAATTGCTCTTGTTTATTTTATCACAACGTGTAGGTAGTGGCACATATTAAAAAGAGCAACTGCAGTTGTATTTTGCTGGGGCAGGAGTTGGACTCAATGATCCTTACAGGTCCCTTCCAGCTAGGGATATTCTATGATTCTAACTGTGGGGAGGGGCTTTGAGATGTGTTTGGAGAACAAAGAACATCCTGGATGATGAGAAAAAGGTATTTTATGTTCCTTGCTTAGCGAAAAGGTGCGGGAGGAAGGGAGTAGAGAAGGATATCCTGGAAATGAAAGACTAAATAGACTAACTTGAATAGTTGGGCATTTACTCGAACAAATCAAACTGTTGTAAACTTAAAAATGAGAGAAATATTTGTGTGGATTTGTACAAACTTATTTTTCTGGTAACTTACATAGATAAGGGAAAAATAACACGTCAAATCAAATTGGGAAGAGACCTCTGGAGACCAAAATGAAAGATGGCTAGAAAAGCAGTACTTTCTCAGGCAAGGATCATGGGGTTCTATAGTACTGCAAGTTGACAATAAGTCAATAATATTTCACTTTGCAAAAAAAGGAAAATGCTACATGAAGATGGAACAAAAAATGTACTATGCATATGAAGTAACTGTTCCATTCTTCGATGTGATAGTAAAGCCAGTTTGGGTATTTAAAAGCACAAGCAGAATGTGGGCCGGTGAATGAGTTTTCAACAAATTTTAACAGGTCAGATAAAGTCTGAAAAGAATGTTTGAAGGATAGATACTTCACTTATAGAAAGTTAGAAAAATTATAAAACTGTTCTTCCATATATTAAAAAGAAATAGATGCTTTTCTACATCTGCTGTCCACAGGATAAATAGTAGTACACTTAAGTTACAGCAAGGAAATCAGTTTTTCCCTGATGAATTGTCTAATCTGGCAGTAAACTCAGATGGGATTGGAAATATACTACCTAGCAAGGTTGTAAATCTCCATCCTTAAGGTTATACAAGAATGGATTGGAGATGCATCTGTCAGAAATGAAGACTTTCTGCTTTGTGGGAAGAGCCAAATAACCATCTTCAGATTCCTTTCAGCCAGATTTTATTTTAATAGTCTTCTGTACTTCTCCCTTCATAGTTCCGTCACTGACTCAAAAGATGGACTTCTGATAAATTTGTGGATAATAAATCCAGAAAAGCAATTAATATAATTTTGGAAAATAATGAAGAGATGAATGAGAATGTTACATGAAAGAGAATTATATAGCAGCTCTCACCAGCTACAGCCAACCTTATCAGAAAATACTGGACCATCAGCCCTGACACAGGTCTCAGTCAACATATAATAGAATCATTAAGGTTGGAAAAGACCTTTGAGATCATCTGATCCAACCCTACCCTTATCACCAGTATCACCCACTAGACCACATCCCTAAACACCACATCCAGCCTTTTCTTAAATGCCCCTAGGGGCACTGACACCTCCCTGGACAGCCTGTTCCAATGTCTGACTACTCCTTCTGAAAAGAAACATGTTCTCATTTCCAACCTAAACCTCCCTGGTGCAGCTTGAGGGCATTCCCTCTTCTCCTAATCATTAAAGTGACTATCCTATCGTAGAATCATAGAAGGGCTTAGGTTGGAAGGAATCTTTAAGATCATCTAGTTCCAACACTCTGCCATAGACAGGGATGCCACCCACTAGATCAGGTTGCCTAGGGCCTCATCCAACCTGCTCTTGAAAACCTCCAGGGTGGGGCGTCCACAGATTCTCTGGACAACCTGTTCCAGTTCCTCACCAGCCCCCAAGTGAAGAATTTCTTCCTAACCTCTAATCTAAGTCTCACCTCTTTCAGTTTAAAAGTTTCCTCTTGTCCCATCATTGTTTGCCTGAGCAAAAAGTTGCTCTCCATCTTTTTTTATAAGCCCCCTTAAAGAACTGAAAAGCTGCGGTAAGGTCACCCTGGAGCCTTTTCTTCTTCAGACTGAACAGCCCCAACTCTCTCAGCCTTTCTTCATAGGAGAGGTGCTCCAGCCATCTGATCAGCTTTGTGGCCCTCCTCTGGACCCGCTCTGACAGTTCCATGTCCTTCTTGTGCTTGGGGCTCCAGACATGGACACAGTACTCCAAGTGGGGTCTCACAAAGGCAGAGTAGAGCGGGGGGCAATCCCCTCCCTTAACCTGCTGGCCACTCCTCTGTTGATGCAGTCCAGGATACAGTTGGCCTGGGCTGCAAGTGCACACTGCTGGCTCATGTCAAGCTTTTTGTCCACCAGAACCCCAAAGTCCTTCTCTGCAGGGCTGCTCTCAATGAGTTCTCCCAGTCTGTCCTCATGTTGGGGATTGGCCCCACTCAGGTGCAGTACCTCGTCCTTAGATTTGTTGAACTTCATTAGGTTCATGTGGGCCCACTTTTCTAGCTTGTCCAGGTCCCTGTGGATGGCATCCCTTCCTTCTGTTATATTGACTGCACCACTCAACTTTGTGTCATCTGCAAATT
Organism: Heteronetta atricapilla; assembly: GCA_011075105.1. Classification (NCBI taxonomy): domain Eukaryota; kingdom Metazoa; phylum Chordata; class Aves; order Anseriformes; family Anatidae; genus Heteronetta; species Heteronetta atricapilla. The sequence goes on from CM021747.1 coordinate 11,289,954, forward strand.
TGCTGAGGGTGTAATTGATCCAGTTGTGTGTGTCATTGATAAAGACAATAAAAAGTAATAGTCCAAGGACAGTACTCTACTGATACATCCTCTACTGTATCAATTCAAAGAAATTATAATAGATGTGTTCTTCTCACGTTATTATTATTATTTTTTTTATTATTTTTTACATAGTGAAAAATACCATGATTCTAGTGTTCTGGGGTTCTGTACTGGGTCTTGCTGTGATCGATTTTACTTCCCCCACAGCAGCCCGCACAGTGTTGTGCTCTGCACCTGTAGCTGGAACTGACTTGGTATAACACCACACACACCCTCCAAAAGCCAGTAGGCTGAGGGTGGGCAAGAGGTGGGGAGGAGACCTAAACTGACAAAGGGATATTCAATGGTATACGATGTCACACTCAGCAATAAAAGCGGGGGAAGCAGAAGGAGAAAGGGAGGCTCTTGTTATGGAAATATCTGCCTTCCCAAAGAAGTGCTATGTGTATCACGGCCCAGCTTCCCAGGATGTGGCTGAACATCGTTTTCTGAGGGGAAGAAGAGAATAATTGTTTCTCCTTTTGGTTCTGTGTGGCCTTTGCTTTTGTTTCAGTAAACAGCACTTATATCAAACCCAAACGTTTCTTTCCTCCATCTCATTTTCTTCACCTAGCTCTGCTGAGGAGGGGAGTGAGAGCAGTTGAGTGGTAATTAGCTGCCTATCAGAGTTAAACAATAGGTTTTGCATGGCACAGTGCAAGCTATGGCGAGTTCATCTTTGGCAGAGTTGTAAAATGACTACTTTGTTGCAAAGTGTGGTAGAGATTTTCTGTAGACTGAAACACCTGCTCAAGTTTCTTGGGAAAATTTCCATGGAGAAAAAAGTTGTGTGTTTTTTTTATTATTATTATTTTTATTTTTATTTGTTTATTTAATGGCAATTACTATATTTGATAAATCTAAAGAGTTTGACAGGTCATTTGAATTAAGTTGCAAATACCCTTGAAGTATATGCTATATGCATCTCACATGCCTTCATGCCTTAGTCTGTGGTATGCATTTTTTTCTGAAGCAAGTGCGTGTTGCTCCCATGCTTAAAAAAAAAAAAAAAAAACCAAACAAAAAAACACCTCTTGTATTCCCAATTCAGGACACATAAGACATGAATGATGTTCTTAAAATACCATAGAACATACTATGAACATACTATGGAACCACAGGTGCAAGTGAATTCTTTAGCTGTGATTTACAATCTCCTAGATTAATTGAGCTCCAATTTCCAATGCTTGCATTCTGGCTTATGGCAGAACTCTTAAGAGGGTAATAACAGCTATATAATTTCCCATATTATTGTACCACCAGCTTCCCTTTCTTCCTGTCTTAGAGGGTAAGTGCCCTATGCAAGTACAACACAGATGTATTCCCTTCTGGATTTATACAAGCATAAAAAATATCACCTGCTAGATTTAAAAACTTAGAATAACTTCACAAATGTGTACACAAAGTGTCAAACCCCTTCAGATGTTGTGAATTATAGCAGTTCTTGGGCACAAGTAAGTAATATTTAAATCATTGACTGTCAATTACTAAGAATTTTTTGCAGCTTCTTCATCTCAAGCATTTGGTATAAACTGATCTGTCTTGGTGAAGTAACACAGGAAAAATTTGTGGGGCTAATGTGTTTAAATCTATTAGGTATTCAGAATGCATTTTTTTCATTTTTTTGTTTGTTTGTTCTACAACAGGTATATTAAAATTATGCTGACCTCCTCCTCTGAACATGCTATGAGACTCTTGATTCATTTTGTTGATGTGGGGCATCTTGTGTGGAAGGCTGTTGGGGATTACTGTAGCATTCTTTGACTAATAAATCTTAGCCTGATTACCTTTTTTTTCCCTGGCCTTGACAAGGCTACTGAAATTTCTTTATATTAAAAACAATAATAAAAATGTAATACCTAGGACTTGAACTATTTTCCTTTTTATTTGCTATTCATTTAAAGCAAACTGACTCCATAACCAACATGATAAATATGTGTCTGTAAAATCACAGAATCTCAAAATAGCTGTGACTAAAAGTTAAGGACTAAAACCTGGAGAGCAAGAGTGAACATAACCTCTTCTTATTTTAAGAAAGAATTAAGAGCCAAAGGTTCGGGGACCGTGAGGCTATCTGCATTAGGAACAGGTAAAATACTGTTTTTGAATTCTGCTGTTGTCAGTTTTATTCATTCCTTGGCTAACAAGGTGTTTTAGCTGGAGGTAAAGTTTAAGATAGTTCTAAACTCTGCAAAAAAGACTCAATAACAATAACAAGAACAACCATAAAATCAGTGTTTTATATAAAGTAGCCTATTACCACTTCCTGTTCTTGAGGACAAGGCACAATAAGGTATAAAGATAAAGATTGTGTTAGAATAAAAATTCATTTCATGAGTGGTTCATCCAAAAGTCCCATTTGCTTCACTGGGAGTGTCTGCATTGATTTTGATTAACTTATTAACTCAAATGGAACACCATATATAGATCTAATGGCAACTATTCATGAGAATCCAAATATCAAATGTGACTTGAATTTGGACGAAAGTTTAAAAATAATGTTTTACGCTCCAAATTCAGTGCACACTCTCAAACTATTCCAACATCTCACCCAGCTACTCATATTTTCCAGTTTCTATCTCCTAATAAAAGCTTTGGAAATGAACCAAACTAGTAATATTTCCATAAGGTCAGGAAAGTCAGGCTTTAACAAGCTGAACTTTGAAGCCTTATCTATCATGTAGATAGAACTCTGTCCAAAAACTCTGGTGCTAAAAGAAACAGTAGTTTAAATATTCTAGATAGTCAGCAGTTACATTTACCTTTTCATACAGTGTCAGTTTTTGAGGTATCCTGTCATATATTAGCATGTATTTTTAGATCATGTTTAATAATTTGTACCAATAACAAATCTGGAAGCAGTATAACTGTTTTTCAGAGATGGACTTAAGATTGAGTACTGTAGTATAACCTTTCTATAACCTTAATGATAATACGGTAGTAAAACAATGACTGAAGAAATTCTGAATGATTGTAGTGCAGTTTTTTATAATTTAAGGAAAAGGAGTAGGACTTTGTGGCAACAGTGTTAAAGTACTTTGGTATCTACTAGGAGCCACAAGCCCAGTGCTCCACTGAAGTGAAGTCCAGTCATGCTACTACATTTTGGCTTTATGATCTCCCAAAGGGCTTTTGCCATTTGTACAGTTGGTTCAGTCAGCTCAATATATGCAGACTGTGTCATATCTAAGAATCTCAATCAGTTCAAAATCATTTATTTTGCTAGATAAATTATTTGCATTTTCTTGTATTATGATGTTTCCTACTACTTATTATTAGTGTAGATATATCAATAATATTACTTACCAGATGGTTTATCAGTTGAAGTTGGAATACTAGTTACTGCGGGCATGGTTGGTAAGGTAGGTGGCAGAACCTTCAGATTCTGATCACTCTGAATCTCATTAGTAGATATCTGGTTAATCAGGCGATTGTAAGTAGGAGGGTGGTACGCTTTGTTTGGTGGTTGTGGAGTTTGTGGAAGAGGCTTTACAGATGGCATTCTCTGACAGTGTTCTTCTAGCTGGGCAATTATTATTGACTGATTATTTGCAATTGACATCAGATGTTGGTACTTGTACTCTAAGTCTTTGTATTTGTTTGCAAGCTGCAGCATGTCTGCAGTTTGGTTCAAAATCTTATTCTCAAGTTGGGAAAGTTCTAAGGCATTGTCCCGTTTCCGGATGATTTCATGTAGTAACTGCATATAGAGTTGTGTGACACGAGAGTTCATATTTCTGCTCTCTTTTCTTAAGAGCTTGACCTCATTAACAATCCCACCATCTACCTCTACCAATTGCTGGAGAGTTTCTATTTGTCTCTTTTGTTTAAGAAGTTCATTGTTAAGTAACTGTAATTCCTGTTTATTTACCCGGTTTTCAAGTAGAACCTCAGGTTCTTTAGAATTAACACAAATGGCACCTGTCACTCTCTGCTGAGGTACAATAAAGGTGTAAGTGCATTTGTCCTGTGTGTCACTGGAACGTTTATATCTGTTCATATAAATGAATTCTTGTTCTTTTTCTTCATCATTGCCTTCAAATTCCTGTGTTTTACTTGCAGCAGTTCCCACAACAGCTATAAGCATTAAACAGATGAATCTTCTTATCATCATGATCCTCTATTTCTGGTTAAATATTCTTCTGCAAAGAACTTCGTAAAATCTGTTTTAAAATAAATTTAACAGTAAGTAACATATTGGAAATCTGTGCAAGCTTTTTTTTTAAAAAAAAATAAAAAAATGATAATCTGTTCTAAAACTGATGATAGAATATTACATAGTATTCAGAATCATAGAAATACAAGGTTGTAAAGGACTTAAAAGATCATCTAGTCCAACCGTCATCCTATCACCAATACTACTCACTAAGCTACTAAATCTTATCTCACACCATCTTGTCCAGGAGCTTCTCAAACACTGCAAGGGACAGTGACTCCACCACCTCCCTGGACAGGTTGTTCCAGTGCCTGACCACTCTTTGAGAGAGAGTTTTTCCTGATGCCTAATCTAAATTTCCCTAGGCGCAACCTGTGGCCATTTAAATTAGCTTGTCTGTGAACAGAAGAGATAATTTTCTTGTCCCATATGAACTCATGTCAGCTAAAGGGGACATCATTGGGAATAATTGTGCCGCACTGTGGTCAGAACTGTAGTTAGTAGTTGCTAGATTACCTAAAGCCTGTCAAGAACCCCAAGAAACCATGTAATAAATACCAGTATTTGAAGAGCCCTTTCTACCAGTACCACAAGTTTCCAAAATCAATGTTTTCATTTAAACATATATTTTCATTTTGTATAGCTACAAATATAATCCTTAAAAATTAATCTCTTTAAAAACAAACAAACAAAATAATATGACAAGTTTATAGTCAACAGTTTTCTAGGAAACATTAACTTAGCATTGGCAGTACTGCCATGAATGCCTTTGTCAGGGAACATTCTTTTATCAGCTGCATAAATACAACCTTGATGTCACGTATTTCTAATAGTTTTGTTGGTTAATTTTAACATGCATGTGTACATCTATCCTAGTTTTCATAATTAAAAAAAAAAAAAAATCCAATATAGAGCTTCTTTAGTGTATAAAGCCTGCTTGATACTTTTTAAAACCAAGATGGTGTTATCAACATATTTTTTCTTTGCTTATAAAACATTTCACATGGAATGGTTATTCAATGTTTAAACAACTGTCACATTACTGCTTGGTCATCTTTAGTACAATGTAATTTTATAAATGACATGACCTGTGATAGTAACAGCTATGAGAAACTCAAATGATTCCAGCTGAGAACCACCAACATGGATAGATAGGGGCTAGCAGAGATGATGTATGAGAAGCATCAGAGCAAGCTAGGTTTGTTTAGGCTAGGAGAGGAGGTAAGAGACATATTCCTGCTGTTTTAAGCTGCTTAATGGGTGTTAGTAGAGAAGATAGAATCTTTTCAGGGCACAGTGGAAGTACAAGGGTCAATGGATCCAAATTGGTTCAGGAAAAATTTGTTTTGGATTTCAGAAAAGAGTTTCACGATGATGGCAGCCAAGGACTGAAGCAGTGTCCTGGTTTCAGCACAGATGGTTTTCTTCTTAGAAGCTGGTATGGTACTGTATTTTGGGTTTAGGATGAGAATAATGCTGGTAGCACACCAGTGTTTTAGCTGTTACAGAGCAGTGCTTACACAGAGCAGAAAGGACTTTTCAGCTTTTCATATTGCCCTGCCAGCAAGGACGCTGGGGGTGCACAAGGAGCTGGGAGGGAACATGGCCAGGACATCTCATCCAAACTAGCCAAAGGGCTGTCCTCTACCCTATGGTGTCATGCAGAACAATAAAACTTACGGGGAGTTAGGTGGGTGGAGGCCACTGCTTTGGGGCATTGGTTGTCGAGTGGTAAGCAATTGTATTGGGCACCACTTGTTCTGTATACTCTTTTGTCATCACTTTTTTTTTCTCTTCCTTTTCTGTCCTATTAGATTGTCATTATCTCAGCGCATGAGGGTTTTTTTTTCCTTTTTTTTTTTTTTTCTTTCTTTTTACCCCCCCACCCCCTTTTTCCCATTCTCTCCCCCATCCCGCTGCGGGGAGCAGTATGAGTAAATGAACAGCTGTGTGGTGCTGAGCTGAACCACAAGCAGTCACACAAAGAGATGGTGAAATTTCCATTCCTGGAAATATATAAGTTTTTGATTTAGTCAAGGCGCTGAGCGATATGATCTAATATAGAAGTTAGTTTTACTTTGTGAGATGGTGAGGTCCCATCCAGTGTGATTTTTTTTATGGTTCTAGGCAGCTGCTGACTTTTAGTAATTTTTCTTAGTTCCAAAATAATGATGAATATGCAGGCTTTACTTATTCATACCGAGAAGAGATATGGTTATTAATCATTCACATTTTTCTGTTTTGAAATAAACCAAATAAATTTCTGTAAATGATTCAAACAAATGTAAGCAGGACTGGTCATTCTAAAAGTTTTTGGAAATGTATTTTTGCCTCAGTTTCTTATGCAGTTTGGAATAAGCTTTTTCATTTTGCAAACAGAAGAGCATTGTACTTCACAGAACTTGTCAATAAATTTGAAAACTTGAGAGATACATGTTTGGGATTTTATATGGTTTCTCTGAGTAAAGGAATGTTAATTTGGAACCCTGGAAAATGAGGAACATAAATTCACCCCAGACAGCTGTAACTTGCATAATCAACATTTGCATAGCAAGTCACATTTAGAAATCATGGGAGTTTCCAGGCCTTGTATTACAGTATAGATGGACTGTTCTTGCAAATGTCTCTAACATAGTAGGTGTAAAATTGGTTTTATTCCAGTGTTTGAATTGAAATACCTTTCTTCCCATCAAAAAATGTAACTATTTTGACCCACTGAAAGGAAACTTTTGCTCTGAGTTCACTTTTGTCTGTTTACAGCATCTCATGTTGTAATTCAAGCATAGGATTTGGAGTGCACATTCTTTTCCAGGCTGAAGAAATACAGAAGAACTTATAACAGTTTTTTTTTTCTCCTTTTATTTTTTTTAAGAATTGTATAAGAAAACATGGAACAGAGTTCATCAACCTCATCTTAACATATCTGTTCAAACATTATTTCAAAATTCAGAAGGTAAGCTGTCAGTGAATGACATCAGCATGATTAGACCATGCTGAAATGCTTCTCTCTTATAAACTTGTCTGCATGTCACCTTTTCTAAGGTGTTCTTCCTATAAGAAAAAACATAGGAAATAAAGTATATTGGTAAAAGAATGAACCTTTACAAATTGAAGCAAGAAATGTACTGTCTTCAGATGTCTTCCTTCCTGTAGTTTGTGAAACAATCTCTTAGTTTTATTGTTTTAAAAAAGAAGAAAGTTCAGAATGAAGACTATTTGTTGCATATTGTGATTGGCTACATCAAATACATTGCATTTTTTCTGTAGCTGGATTCAAGTGAGCTTCATAACCAACATGCTTGTTTGCATAACTCTGAATGATGATTCCTTTAGGGAGGATAAAAAAAAAAAAGCTTGCTAGAAGTGGGGCAAGAAGCCAGAGAAGTAGTTTTAAGGAAGGCTTTAATACTTTTGATTTGCGTCCTCATCATTTTTGATTAGGAGACCATAAAATTTTTAGGACATCAGGATTCCTTCCCATAAGAGAGGAAGATCATACTTATTAGATGTATAGCACACTAGCTTTCTGTTTTCTTCTGTTGTACTTATGCCAAGTAATTGCTTGTACTCGTTGTCCTTAATTAGTGCTGCTTCTAGCTGATGACGTTTCTTCCTGTTTCTCTGGCTCAGCCTCCCTCTTCCTCTTTTCCCCCTCCCTAACTCTTCTGCATTGGACTGGGAGGGAGCTGTACTGCTGAGGCCATGTTCATCACGAGTGTAAAATTCCACTTAAGTATCTGTAGTCTTTTCAACCTTGCTGTTGCATGGAACAGCATTGTATAAAGACAAGTTTGTAGGTTTGCTGTAAATTTTATTTGCTGGAAATACACCATGTCTTTCTCTTATTCTCATATGCACAAACAAAATTTATCCAACAAACAAGCATACAGACAAAAGCAGGAAAAGTGAAAGAATCACACTTAGGAAGAAGAAATGTCATTTAAATTACAAATGAAATAGAACTCCTAATTAGGAAAAGCATGGGAGTTTGAAGTAATTTTGTTTTTAAGATTCTGGCTGTTCAATACTTGTGTATTCCTATAAGCATTTTACATAGAAGTTGGTACAGTTATATTGCCAAACTCATCCTACTACAGACCCAGCTAAAATCAAATTTGTGTATGCTTACCCTACTTGGTGGCATATGTTATTCTATTCAGTTATCTTCTTTTGCCAATACAGCTGCATCTGTATGAAAACTGTTGGCAGCATTGTTGCTATAACCATATCATTTTTCATATTCCTAGCTAGAATAAGTGCTTTGGTAAAATAAATAAATCAGATTGTAGATCAAATGTTGGCCTATTTATGTATATAACTGAAAGTAGGTACTAACAATTTGGCTTGTTTGCTCAACTGAGGATGTTCCTCTGATCTGGTGAAAAAAGAGGTAATAAACTTTCTGAAAGGGATATTGTATGTTTCAGCTTTTGATTGCTTTTTCCTGTCATTTAAACAGAAATATCAAATAAAATCTTTCTTTATTTTTCCTTGGAAATATTTCTGTTTTGTACTATGTCATATTTATATCGGATTTTTGGTTAGTCAAAATATATTACCTTTGTATTGTTATGAATATCTTGAAAATTACAGGTGGTATTTCAACAGGAGTTGAGTATTTTACCATCTGAAATTATACAGCTGTTTCACAGTCTGTAATTTATTACTGTCATGATCCTGAAATAGTGAATTTTAAAATATTTATACGTGCAAAGTATTACTGTTTGACAGATGTTCAGAGTTGTGTTTATTTAATCAGCTGACCTTAAGAGAAGGCATGGAATGTGGCAATGCCAGCAGTATGCTTTTTTTTTTTTTTTCTAACGCTACTTGTATACAAAACGCACATTTAATTGTGGATGTTCTAGCATGTGTATTTTTTTTCCATTATTTGTTCTCATACCATCCTTCATAGGACCTCATTTTTACAAAACAGACATGCATGTATTTGTATTTAACAATTTCTTTAAGGTTTTATGAAGTACTTTACCTATCCTTGGGACTTCTGTGTGCAAATGAGAATATGAGAATGAGGGTATATCTCCATCAGATGAACGTGTGACTTGTAATAATGTAATTAAGTATTGAATTTCTTTGAAAATGCAAACAGTAACCTTTCAATGCTATGGCTGTTTTTTGTTGGGTTCATTTTTTTTAATAAAATAGACATTTTTAATGAAATAGACATTTGCAATATTACTCTGGAAATAAAGTTTTTTATAAAAGCCTCAATATATGTTATCAACACTTTTGCATGTGGAACTCAAGTTGTTTGCAACGTTGAGTCTTTGAACCATTGACAGACTGATCTCTTATCTCTGAATGTCTGTACTGTGTTTTTTACACCTACACTTTCAGTGTTCTGCAAAGAACAGCTGAGACCATAGAAAAACCACTGGAAGGTAGCTAAGCACTGAACTTAATTATTTTTTATTTTGGATTACAAGTCAGTTCAAGGAGAGAATGTCTTGATGTTTAATGAAGACATCACCTATAATATAGTATTTTGGAAAAATACAAAAGTAAAATAATGAGCTCTGTAAATCTTGTGTGAAAGACCTCCATTAAGATAAATGTGGAAAATAATTGTCTAGATTCCATACCAAAATACAGATTTGATTATGTTGTTTTTTTTTTTTTCTACAGATAAGGTTCATGAAACAGCCCAGTAGGTAAAAGCTCTGTAACTGCTGCTTGCTGCTCCTCTTGTTTTTCTATAGTAAGCTGTTACTAATCCAGAGGACTGCAGGTATGCAAATGTCACGTACTGAGGTATATAAATGCAGCTTTTGTATAAATGATACGTGACACTGTATCCACACATGGAGACTGTGTTACAAGGAAGACATTTTTCTGTACTAAAACCAAGATGTTACACGAGGGGAATTCTAGGAACTTCAGAAATCACTTGAATAAAGTTTTTCAGTACTGCGTAGTATAGTTAACTTTACTGCTTTATCTTTAAAGTTTAAACTTTATCTCATTAAGAAGAAACACTTTACCATTGTGGTTTGAAGAGCAAATAATTAAGATCCTATATGATGAAGATAGCAATTCTCACTTACAAACCATGAGAAAAATGTTTTGTCTTGTTTTGTTTATGTTGCAGCTCAGGAGCCAAGTAGGCATTTTCAGTCCATCAGGCTTCAGTTATGATAGTCATAAAGAAGTTGAAGGAGGATGTTTCCTACCTGACTTTTTACACTTAAGCAGGAGTGCTCAATCAACAGTCAAAGTAAAATAGGATTCCTTTTTTAACTTACGGTATCTTTTGGGATAGTAACTATTGTTAAAACAAAAATGATTTTCAGTCATTGTCATTAAATTCCCTTTAAAAGGCACCTAGAGTGTTACATACTTAGAAAAATAATTTCAGTTTGGAGTTTTATTATTTCACTCTTATTTTGTGTCTGTTTTCTTACGTCATGTTTCCTTTCTTTTGAAAGGGAGGGGGGAGAGCAGAGGGCATATTAAGTAACTTTCATCTCATTAAAGAGGGAACAGACAATGTCTAATACTCAGAATTTGTGTCATTTTATGTTGTTCATCCCATTCTGACTGAGTTGTTAAGTGTACACCCAAGTTGAATGCACATATTTAAACTGATACCTCATGGCTCTTTAGAAATACCCAGATAGATGGAAAAACATATATATGTGAAACATACAAGATACTCACATTTTGCACAACACTAGTGTTTTCTGACATTTTCCTGTATGGTTATTTTGACTTAGAAGAAAAAAGCAGCAGTGTTACCCTACCTACAAATGAGTTTGTATTGTTAGAGTAAACCACTCTAACAAAAATAAGTTCTGTGGGTTAATCAGTATATTTTTTGTGTGTGTGTATGTTGGTCATTCTTAATATAATGAGGCTAGCAGTCATTTGATGGTCTGGCTTTTCCTATCTAACCCTGCATGGTGTGGTACCATGCGTGCAGCTTACTCAAGTATTTAGATACATAAATAAAAGCATATTCACAAAAGGCATAGTGTTAGATTGTATAACATTTTTGCTTGAAAAGATCAACTATTTTATTTGATTGTGTACTCACATGTAGTTTGATACTTGTTAATTCTAAAGAAGAAACATGAAAAGCTAACAATAAATCTTCACTGTTTAATAATATTGCCTTTGATATTAAAAGGATGTTTAGAGTAGGTAGTGCAGTTGTACATTTTAATGGAATTGTAAAAGCAAATGGAACAAGGTTGTCAAAAAATGTAAATTCCTATTATACAAAGATCAGAGTTGTTTCTTTTGTTGTTGTTTTGTTGTGATGCTTCCCACCCCCCAACATTAGTGTTTGCTTCTGCAGAGTCCTTTGATAGTCAGTGTTTGTGGATATACAGTTAGCTAGCATGTTCCAGTACTGTTACCTGGATTTCACAACGTAATCGTAAAAAGATATATAAGAATGACTTCTCTGAAGCTGCTTTCTCGCTTATTCCCTGCCACTTTTTTCAAAGCATGCACCCATGCACTGTTCATATTCTCTTTCCCAAATACTCTTTTGAATGGAATTACATTAATCTATTGATTTTTCATGTAGCCTTTGTATTTAATTTGATTTATTCATTTTTGCTCAATTTGAAGAGGAAGGGACTTCCATTGAGACAGATTTTCTTTTAGAATTAACTCCTGTAGCTTGATTTTAGGTGAAAATTATTGCTGTGAAAAAGCTGCACATTAACATTTTTCAGTTTGGTAAAAGGAAATTCACAGTGAAAGTACTGCACAGTAGTGTGAATGCCACGTGTATTAGGAAAAATTCTAAAGTTTTGTTTGAAGTGTAGTAGTGGATAGGAAAAGGTTGACACAGCAAGTACCATGCAGTTTCAATTTTGAAAAGGTGATGTAAAAGGAAGTTTAATTCCGAGTTTATTGGGTGGAGTTATATATATATTTTTTGTTACTAGTTCTTGGTTCCATTGTAGGCCATGCCACACTTTTGACAGAAACTAATTAATTCTTTCAGAAGCTTTTATTATAATGCATTCTATACTTAGCTTTGTCCATTTCAATCTGTGGTAAAATCTTGATACATAAACTAGCTCATGCTTCTTAAAGGGAAAGATTTTATTTTATTTATTTTTTCTTCACTCTGGGGAATGGATGACTAAAGAAACACTTCAGAATGAGGATATCTTAGTTCCTGGAGAACTTTTGTTTTGAAATAGTACCAACTGCTTCAGGAAACTTCAAAGGATTATGTATCCTTTGCTGCCATGTAATATTTTTAAAGTTTTGGCAAAAGTGTACAGCCTTTTTAGTTACAAGAAGTACAGATTTTCATTCTTGATTACCAAGAATTTTAGTAATATTGTTTGTGGGTTGTTCTTTTTGCTTTACTAAATTTCCGTCCTAGACAAGGAATGTAATTATTGAGAGAACACTGTTATTATTATTATTTCACTTAACAGTGGCCTCACTTTATTTTTCACTTAATCTAGTCACTATGAAAAAAAATGTTTATGCTGTGTATGTACATGTGTACATGCATTTAGTACATAATTGCCCTTAAACACACTCACATTTTAATAAATGTGACACATTTTGCTCATGAAGATTAGTAGTTGGATCATAAAGTAAGTATTTAATGTTTACAAAAAGATACTCATACATGCCATGTTCTGTTCTTAAGTGAAATTTATTTTGTAGACTGTTATAAAGTTCCAGGAACTATTGTGTTTCTTTGATCAGACACGAGTGTAAGTAAGAATAGAGATTTCATCTTTTTTAATACAGGTAGTCCTTTAGAAAAGTTATCATTAGAAATTAGTATGTTCTGGAAAGTTTGTTGAAAGGCACGCAGTATTCATATGCATTTGCAGCCGGTTTGAGGAAACATGAAGCCCAAAGTTACATGCAGAATTAAATAAGACAAAATAATTTCATATTCAAGAAAATAATGGCAAGAAGGCTCTTCAGTGCTTGGCATCATAAAATATCTCAACTATTTTCATACCTAAATTTGTTTTAAATTTTTGCTGTTTGTATTAGGGAGCAGTAATGTCTTTGAAAAGCTTACACTCATATGCAAACCAATCAGTCTTTGGACCATCGACATACAAAAACATATGCATATTTTAAATTTAACCCATTTGTGCTATGCATTCTTACCCTGTCTCCTTCGTCTTCTTTCTTCTGTCTTTAGCGTGCTTTCATCAAAGGTTATCACAACTTGTCCGCACGAGTTGTGGCATCTCACTTAGCAGTTTGCGGATTCTAAGTGCAACTCTTCAGTGAATGTAGCCTAGAGTCTGCAGCTGAATAGCTTTGTTCGCTATACTGAAGTTAGAAAAGTAAATGTCTGGATGATCTACAAAATTATTTCCTTTCTTTTTCTCTATTTTTTAAAAGATTTTTCACAGCTTGGCTGTTCAGTCTAAGCCATGAATCTGTACAGTGTTACCACTGAGGTAAGTAAGACTTTGTCTTGGTGCGAGAGAACTCAGCATTCTGATTTTAAAATTGTGAGTCCAGCATTTCTTCCAAGGCTAAAGCAGCCTTATTTGAACTTCAGCTCCTTTGTGGTAGACCTAC
>CM021747.1:11304136-11372607 GCA_011075105.1 Heteronetta atricapilla
TTTATGGGGTGGCCTGGGGGGGATATGGGTTCGGGGGGGGGGGGGGGCGGGGGGAAGGGGGAAGGGGGAAGGGGGAAGGGGGAAGGGCAGGCGTGCAGAAAGCTGACAGGTTTTGGTTGGGTAGGCTTTTTTTCCTCCTCCCACGAGTGCAAGGACTCCGCCGGTAACAGACGCGCAAGCCCCGCCGCCAGCGGCCGCGGCCGCTCGGAGCCCCGGGGCGGGGCCTCGGCCTCAGCTCGTCTGCAGCAAGGGCCAAACCGCATGGGGCGCCTCGGTCGGCGCAATTCTGGGTTTCGCTGTTTGTTATATTTGCGTGCGGTTTTTAAAATCTGTTTCTGTAACTGAAACTCCTTAACCATGAGTCACGAGTTCTTGTTCGCAGTGCTAAAAACGTGTAAAAGCTAGACCCGGCTAAACTGTTGTGTTGTTGCCGTTGATTGAATGATCAGTGATAGTCCAAAATGGAAGTTATTTTTACGTTGTGTAAAACGGTTAATCTTTAGAGTTAGGAAGAAATTCTAGAGACCGTGTTTGAGTGTGCTTTCTTTTTTAGGTCAAATGAGATGTTAGAGGGTGTAACTGTATAGGATTCGTCCCCAAAATGTCGGAGTGGGGGTGGCTACTTCCTGCTCATAAGGCTTTTTTACAACGAGCTTTCTGATGGGAGAAGGAATATTTTTCATGCGGACACTGAAAGAGCCTCTACTAGTTTTTTACTGACGGGTCTTCTTTGATGCTGACAAATACAGCAAAGCTGCTTTATTCAGAGTACTACTGATTTTATTTATTTATTAGCACTTCCTAGGTCATTTCTATAAGGAAGCAGCATGTTCCCAGACAAAAAGGAATGTAAAATTGTCCGAATTCAAGCTAACATGTATAATAATCTAATGCAGATTGAGAATCTGTAATGTGGGTGAAGGCCAGTGCATTTTTTAATGCTTGCCTGATACTTCTAGTAGTCAGTCTAAAGCATATTTTTCATTTGATTGCTATGAGATCTTATTCCACTGAACCTTTCTAAAAATTTGCTGTCACAGTACTTTCTATGTGCAGAATATTTCTGGTCATTAGCTATTACCACTGTTTTTAAAAAGATTTTTTTGAATTAATGTAAAATTCATCTTTACAGCACACTTAAAACTTGCTAGGAATCATGCTAAGAAATTAGCAAAATTAAAAGTTAAACTTCACAGAGCAAAGAAGTTCATTTTAAACTACCTTTTTACCAACTGCTTAACAAACCAAACAGTTCACTGCAATTGTATGTCAGTCACCTCTAGAAACCTATAATGTGGTCCAGTAATTTATTTGCTCATAGTTTTCCAAGCACTTTTAAGGATCCTTGGACTTTGAAGAAACTGATGAAAAGAATATGAGAACACTGAAATTAGTCAAAGGACAAATAAGCAGCTTAAAATGTATTACACTAGTAATTCCATATGCTTTCATTTCCAAGGTGCCAAGATGCATATAGATTCTTGAGGGAGGGAACAGGCGAGGCGAATTGTGGTTGTCAGGAGTGTTTGCCAAATTATGAAGGTGTCTAGTTTTTACAATGACCATTTTTTCAAATTCCTGGCTGTTTACAGAAACAGAAAAGTTACGTGTCTACCTTGATTACTACTGAGTCAAATATTTAATTTTAATCTAAAATGAATGCTTTCAGTTCTTTGCTTTTTTAGAAAAATACATGTTTATAACTTGCTGTTATCCCAGAACAGCAAGATTCTTGTAAGTGAAATCTTTCCCAAGAACATGGTTCAGAATTTCTCAAAAATTTTATTTAGGACTATATTCATATATTATCCATAACCATTTTAAAGTTCATTAGCACATGCTTAAGTTTCATTGATTTTTTTTTAGGGCAATTTAAAAAGTGTAATTAAATGCCTAGGAATTTAGCCAGTCTCTTTCATTGGGTTAGAGACTTCTTTTGTGTGTTCTTAAGTCGTTAATGTTCTCTTACAGAAAAACATGTTATTAATAAAAAGACTAAACATGTTATTAATAGAAAGATTAAAAATAACTAGACCTTTTTATTTGATCACCCTCATTTCTGAATAAGAAAAAGCACAATATTACACAGATCAACCTTTTGATTAAGTGTTGAGTACTTTTTCTTATTTTAAAACAGTCTGAATAGACTGTTCCCAGAAAGTCTTCTATGTGTATCATTCAAAATTGTGTATGGCAAACCCATATTTCTTCAGAGTGTTACGGTTTGTTTGCTGAGGAAAAAATAAAGACGTGCCCTCTTGCTAGGTGACAGGTAGCTTTTATTTGGATGTTCCCAGTGTTTATAGAATATCTGAATTATTTGGTATAGCACTTGGTGCTTGCCCTTTGGGAAGCATAGAAGAGAAAAATTGGATTAGCCTTTGTGTGGGCTTTCTGCTTGGACCAAATGGGAATGCCCTTTCCTTGGTTTTGTAATAATTATGAATTAGAGTTTGTTGCTTTTGTTGAGGCTTTAGGCTTCATGAAATAATTTTCAACACACTTCATAGTTGTTCCATGTACTTTTCCTACTGAGAATCTTAGAGATCAACTTCCATTCAAATCCAAGATTGCAGAATAGCACGTTCTACTAATACTGGCAGGTCCCAGTTATTTCTGGCTGTGAAATCTGATTTTTTTTTTCTTTATCAGAGTAATTCGGCAAGGAGTGTCTAATGTTAGACTTGGCTTTGAGAACTTGAGAAAATACTATGAAACAGCTGATCATAGGAAACTAACCTTAGGTCAGCCATTACTAGCTCAAGGTAAGCAAAATAGATAAGAATGTTGGAATCTTAAAGCAAACTTTGGGAAATCAGTTAAACTACTTTTTCAAACAGTGTGCAGTTGAATTGCTGAATTCATTTGCCACATGATCTTTCAAAACCAAAAACTGAAGAGAAAAAAAAAAACACACGGGGAGGAATAGAAGGAAAAGGTGAACAGACAGATTCAGAGAAGAAATGCCACCCATACTTAAACACAGAAATGTTTATACAAGATCTGTCTCAGGAAGTCCCTAAACCACAGCTTACTGGTGAGAGGAACCTGAATCTCAAAAACAGCTACCGTACTTTTGCTTCTTCCTATGTTCGTTTCCTGTAGCGTTCTCTGCTTTCTGACATGGGGTAACGCGTTTTAAAATGTTGAAAAGAATCACTATTACAATATTAATTTCTTATAATTTGTTTGTCATGATTCATGGGAAGAACATAAGGAAATGGGTGGGGGAGAGGGAGAAACGAGAAAATTCTGTAGTACTCTTGAGAAAATCTGATTGTGCTCCGAAGGAAAACTTTGTTGGGAATTTCTGCCAGCTTCAGCATTTTTTAGACTGTTTCAGAGGGTACAGGAATTATTCACACCAGTCAGAGGCTATTTTGGATGTAAATTCTTGAACAAAACTCCACCTGAACTACTGGTAACATTTTCTTTCACATATTGGAATCTTACTTGAAAGTTGCTTGATATCCAGTGTGCTTATTTGTCTGGTTTTCTGTATTAGGCTGTGTTGCTACAGTAACAAATGTGGAATGTTTAACTTCAGTGATCCACTAGGATGAGGTTATTCAGGAAGTAATGTGGCCTTAACGTCCTTCTTTTAGTTTTGGGGTTGCTAAGTATGAAGTAATGATAATACTTCTTTAAATGCAGAAAGTGAGCTCATTGAGGTGGTGGGGTTTTTGTGTTTTTTAGTGTTTCATGTAATACTGACTTTCTGAGAAGTCTCAAATATTTACAGACACTTTTGAGTGGCCTTTTGGATTAGCAGCCCTGCTTCTGAAAGATTTTCTTCTGAGGTCATCAGTGTGCTTGAGTAGAGAATGGCAAAACTTTATATAGGTCAGCAACAATTTTTGTTTGTATGAGATGCAACATGATGTTATACTGCTTAGTTGAGGATCTGGTACGTCAAAAAGAGTGAATGTCTTTCGGGATTTTTCAGTTTTCTCTGAAGCACTTTAAAACAGCTGTCAAACTGAAAAAAATCATTGACATTGTGTTACTTTCATTTCCTTTAAAACCTGTGTATTTTTAACTACATTGCAATGTTGTGTCACTTACTGCAAGAGCTCTAGTATTTCCAGCTGTCTCTGCCAGGCATTAGTAGAAAATGCTTGTCATATTGAGTCACTGTTATTTTCTTTGTATTCCTAACAGGATTGATGCTGCCTATTTGTTTAAAATCTCTACAGTAAAGGACTCTATACAAATAAATGCTTCCATGGTAGATCTCAGAAACCAGTGTTGTGGGAAAGTTAATGAAGTTTGAAAAGACTAGTCTATATTTGTAACACTACAGAAGTAATACCAACGGCAATAAAAAGCATTGGAAATTTTGTTAGTGACGTATCTTCTTCCATAAAAAGCCTCCTCCTTTTTTCTGAAAAACAAACAAAAAAAACCTCTAAACAATGTAGAACAATGTTAAATACGAAAAATGAACTGCAGGTTAGTGGTTTAAGTATTCAGAGTACTCTGTCTGAAGCAAACATTTCAGTGTTGAGCTTTTTGATAAAAGAAGAAAACAACTATTACTCTTCTGATTAGCAAATTAAGCTCAGTCAAAAAATATATATATATCCCAAACTATTCAGTGAATTGCATTCAATCTGTAAACAGCTTTGGAAGACCACCAAAACCAGATGTTTTTTACTAAGTTATTATTTGGTGGAGAAAATAGCTCCAAGCTTATTCTTTGTCCTACATATTAACTACTATTAAATAACAATTGCAAAATTACCTTGAACAACTTGAGATGCTTGCACTTACATTGTGCTTTGTGTATGTTCTTAATCCTGTTATTATGACTCAGAGGACACAAAATAGACATGACTGAGAAAGAAAAACGTGAACATTATACAATCACATTTGTGGATAGAGCTATAACAAGGAACAGACCATTGGCACACTCTTGGACCAAAGGAAGGACTGCTTCTTTCTGAACTCATCCAGGAACTAGCATGTTTTCAACTTCCAGTTTACCACCTTTCTCAGAGTTAAGTCCAGTTAAAAAAGGTCCATTTTTTTTTCTTTTTATAACTTCAGTGACTCTCCAGTCATCTGCCTTGTATTTCTTTTCACTTCAGTTTGTTTATTTTACTCTTTCACTTTTTTTTTAACATATCATGATGGTGCAGTATAGCATCTAGCATAAAATCATAGAATTATAGAATATCAGAGTTGGAAGGGGCCCACAAGGATCATTGATTCTTCTGAAAATCTCAAAATAATTGTTAATGTGAAGTTCAGAATGTACAAATGCAGGCAGGTTGTTACAGTAGAACAAATGCTTGGTAGAAGGAAAGCAAGCTGTTACATGTTCCAGAAAAATTCTTGTGTTTGTTTAAATCTTTTCTTAACAGAGTTTTATTAAGACCATGATTTACTTACTAAAAATACATAAACCATAGAGTTAATCAAAGGCAAGACAAACAGATCTTTTCATGCTAATGGCTGTATGAAACAGATGTGGGCTAGAAGCTTAACTATCAGATGGCTTTATGACTATTTCCTCATTTCCTATTACTGTCATTTATGAGAGAATTCTAACTAAGGAACTAAGTAAGGTCTAGATGCATTGTGTGTGACTATGGTAAGACTAGAAACAAGTTCATTTGATGAACCACCTAAGTGAGTAGCTCAAGGTAGCTGTCTAGGAAAAAAGTATTAATGATTTGATGCATCTCTTTTTTGTTTATGCAAGTCTGTTAAATGTTGGTTTTTATTGATACTGATTACTGCTTTTCTGTAACAATATTAATGCACTTTATTACAAGATGTCTTATTCTTTGATACAAAAATTTGAGAGGGAACTTTTTTGGGAGGCTGGATTTTGACTGACTAGTGTAGATTTCTAGGGCAGACAAGGTGGACTACTATTTCCTTTCCAACTTAGATTCATTTTAATGCTGTTTCCATATTTTTTGTGAAAAGATTTCATTCATTTTTGATGTGCACCTCAAAAGTAAAATTAATTTAACTGGTAAGAGATTTTTTTTCTTGTACTGTGTATCTGTTTTACATGCATATGCTAAAATGATGTCCCACACCATACTTGCAGTTTTGCTTAAATGTGCATTTTACAGATAGCATTTTTCAACTTATTATTACTGAAAAAAGTATAGCAAGTACCTAAGTTGACAAAGAATTCTCTACTTTCTAGATAATATTATTTCTAGATAATATATTGAAACCTATCTAGCTGTTTTCAACTAAAAGAAATGCAGCCGTGTCATTCTTTTCTGTAGCACAGTTGTATTCCAAATTCAGAAGAATAGTAGAAAGAAGAAATTGTCTTAAATCCTGACTAAGAACTATTATTAATTTAGTTATTAACTCTTAAGTTATTATTAAGTTAATCCTTGT
This sequence comes from Heteronetta atricapilla, assembly GCA_011075105.1. NCBI lineage: Eukaryota > Metazoa > Chordata > Aves > Anseriformes > Anatidae > Heteronetta > Heteronetta atricapilla. The sequence goes on from CM021747.1 coordinate 11,310,506, forward strand.
ATTTAGCAAGGATTAAAATTTTAGGATCCGCTAGTAAAATGCTCTATTCTTCATCAGATGAGCAAATAGCAACACTCCATATCAAAATGAGTAGATTGCCAGTTAGAATCCTCTTTTGTTTTCTTTCTTTTCTATGTACAATGGTTATGACTATAAAATAAATTATATCTGTAACTTTATGTTGTATTCATGAAGAACACCTAGAGTTTATTCCATTTTCTCTCTTTATGATTCCCACTCGTCTCTCTGTCTTGCTTATCAGATTCTTAGTACTGTTTTGCATTGGATTGATTAAATCACCAAAGAGGGTTACATCTGTTTCAGGTGTACAGAATAAGGGAAAATCAATGAGAGCAGACATTAACTTATTAGGTGTTTTTATTCCTTCCAGAACATCTTCTAAGTAGATACCAGAAACATCTAAAAAGAGGAAAAATATGTACAGTGTTTGTACAGTGTTATCACTCACCTGGTCGGAGAGCAGGAACAGAGATTATTCATGGTGTGTATGTACACAGGACAAAGGAATGAAGTAAAATAATTTTCAGAATGTTCACTAAATCTATTGAATTATTTGTATTCTTGGTTTTGCTTGTTTTGGTTTTGAGTTAGAATTGTATATTAGAGTTAATCCTATGTATATGTGATAATATCAACACTGGTTTTGAACCTGTGAAGTGCATTTGGTGAAACAATCCCTAAGTTTTATCTTGATGAATGCTGTCTCTACTGAAAACTTATTTAAGTATTTTGGATGTCATCATTTTTGAGGGATTCAGTGCCTGTAATAGAGTATCTGTTCCAGAGTATATATTCCAACATAGTTTTTCTATGCTCTCCAGGTGTAAAAAACCCCAGAGTCATAATCATAGAATAGAATCTTTCAGGTTCGAAAAGACTTCTAAGATTATCTAGTCCAAACTTTAACCTAGTACTAAAGTTCACCACTAAACCATGCTACAAAGTTTTAAATCTACATACTTCTTGAAGACATGTAGAAAAATAATCTACAGCTATTTAACACTTCTTTGTTTTCTAGTACAGTCATAAAGATGTTCCCCTGTCTTCAGAATGAACATTGCATTAGTGGGTTTGTAAATATTGGCATTAAGGTTTTTCTGGAGTTCTGGGTATGCTCAGACACATTCTGTACTTCTTTATCCAAGAGAATGTCAGTATCATCCAAAACTTTATTTGGTAATTTTGCTTGCATAATTTTGCAGTGACACAGGAATTATAACAAATACTTACAGTACATTTTGATCATCTTATGTCCTGTTTGTTTGTTTGTTTGTTTTTCTTTATATAATTTAAGCTAATATCTATATGGTGTGTGATGTTTTTAGATTTTTTGGTAGTCTTTCTGTGTGTTAATTTTTAGTTAAATGTTTCTGTGAACTCTACTGGAGGCAGTGATTTTTTTTTTTTTTTTAAAATGTGGTTTTGCATGTTGAATTCTACTTAGCAGCTATCCTGAAGCTTGAGTGTTTTGGAGAAGAGGTCTGAAAAAGTATTTGAAATGCTTCTTTAAGGTCCTAAATTTAGGTAATAAGTCGCAATAACACAGAGAGAATCTACAAGAACAAAGTCTCTGAATTATTTATGTCACAGATGACTGTGTTGCATAGATGTTTATTCTTAAATTACCCTTGTACCATTCAATACTTTGGCCATGAAATAACAAGCTCTTTAAATATGCTTTATAAATGAGAATAAGAATCTGACATGTTCTGGAATGCTTGTGGTCAGTAGTTTCGAATGAGGCAGGTAATTTTAAACATAATTAATCAGTGATTAATATAGTTTCACTAATTGATTTAAATATGATAGTATGCTTTCCATTTCCAAATTCTCCTTTAGAAGTTGCTACTGACTTCTCAAGGCATTGTCATGCATCTGTGGGTTTTAATATGTGGACTCTCTAGGGCCACTGAAGATTGAAGAAACTGCCAAATTTAATGTAAGCGGTTTTGTTTGTTCATTCAAAATTGTGTTAGTGAGTGGACATATGTAATCTGTTTTTACTGTGTGAATGCAATTAAAGTAGGTAGTAGAAATCAGTAAAGATGTATTGTAAGGAAAAAAAAATTATAAATACTTCTGTAATATTTTAAGTTGGTCAAGTATTACATTTTTTTTTCTGTTGCACTCATGACAGAAGTGGACTGTTTGATTTTTGTGTGTTTGATATTAAGATGATTACCACCAACTTCTCTGCTGGGATCTCCATACTCATATACACATACATTTCTTTTATTTTAATGAAAATTGCTTCTGGAAGATGAGGCATGGATTGAAATCTAAGGTGTGGAGTTCTCTACTCTTTTTGACATTGAACAAAGCTGTGGTGTTGCCATAGCAATAAGTATCTGCATTTTTACTGTGTTAGAGTAGCATATCTTGTGGATTTTTCCTGATTTTTCACACTATTTGAATATCTTTCTCCACAAGTTAAATAGGGCTGTGTGATGAGGAAATGGTGGAAAAAAGCGAAGACAAATGTAGTGATTACTTTTTGATAACTTTTGACTGCTTCATTAGAGGATTCTTTCTGTAATTTCTGTAGAAGGTATGGGCATATTTCAGAGATGATATTACTATCTCTGGAAGAAACTTATATAGGGTACAGTATCTTAAATAATTTTAACCTTTTCTTAGATTGAAACAAACCAATTCAATCTTTAAAATTAACTGTTTTTAACTATAAACCCTACAACTCGTGGTTGTAGGTACATTTTTCATGAAAAAGATGAGTAGGAAAATTGCAGGCTTTGGTAATTTTCTCTTGGTCCTTGGCACAGTGGTGTTTACTATAGTACTGGATAAATAGAACAAGGAAGCTTTGGCAACCTAACTGGGATCTGTTGAATTTCCCAGTTAACTCACACTTTAATGACTTCAGAAGTTCTGAAGATATTAATTCATAGTTTTGTTACAGAAAACTAATTTTCTTGTTGCTCCCATGAGTGTTACAATGCATGCTGTTTTTCTGTTCAATAATTGAAGTATTTGTCACTTAAAGAAAATTGTTATTTACGTGTGATATTATAAAAGTCTATACAGGAGAAGAGATAGGGACCTTCTCTTGTGTGTCTTTTAATTTAGCTAAAATTCTTTTGTGAATACAGTGTGAGACTCCATGGAACAGAATGCGGCAGGGCAAAGTTTGTGATAGCAGCCCAGAGATGCATAATCACCAGAAGGTTAGGACAAGAAGGTTATCACAAGAAGGTTAGGCTGCACAGGGAAGTGGTGGAGTCACCATCCCTGGAGGTCTTTAAAAGACATTTAGATGTAGAGCTTAGGGATATGGTTTAGTGGGGACTGTTAGTGTTAGGTCAGAGGTTGGGCTCGATGATCTTGAGGTCTCTTCCAACCTAGAAATTCTGTGATTCTGTGATTATTAATAATTACCTGAACTGTCTCACTGTGTTGCAGTGAGTGACAGGAGAGTCCTAAAGATGGCAAAAAAAATAATAATAATGGAATAGCGAAATATATTTTCTAAGTGGAAATCTAAAATGAACTTAAATTAGGAAGAGATTGTTTTTGTTTTAATTAAGGACTATAAGTTTTCGCTAACTATTTCTCAGACACATCAGAAAAAGTCAGCTGTTTCCTGCATAGTTGCAACAAACAGAACTTTGAGGAAGACACCAACAGGGAAGGTGAGCCATCCTACAAAAATATTGTTTGGAGAAGTTGAAAGTGATTTGTTGAAAAAAGTCTTTGCTGTCTGCATAGAATGGCAGTGTAAATACAGCAGAGACGCATGTAAAAAATGTATACAGTGACAAGGAGAGATGAGATTTTCATCAATGTACAAAAAATAAAAAGTTTAAGTAACAAAGCAAAAGTATTTGGGCTCAAAGGTGACGATATATGTCATAGATGAGTCAAGTGTGCAGTGTTGCTGTATGTGAATCTGAACCTACTTTGGGTTAGTTTTAACATTGTAGAGATTTTTCTAACGAGATCTAAAATGGAAAATCTTCTGGACAGGGTTCACGAATTGCAGCAAAAGCATGTGATACATTGTAAGGAGTAGTTAAATATATAAATACCAAAGACAGTGTTTCTTGGGAACATTTTGAAATTTGGAACTGTGTAAGTAAAAATAATAGAAATCATTTTATTGAAAAAATATTTTGTCCTTTTGACTCAGTCTCATAATCTGCAATGGTATATGTGAGTGGTACTGATGCTATGGTCTGGCTAGCTGTCATCAGATAGAAGTGATCCCGTTCGTTTGGCCACTGGACTGGCAATATCTATTACAAATCACGTGTTGTTGCCTTGGCAAAGATTCATGTTTAGTTGTTTTTAAAGTATTCTAAGTCCTACCAAGGCTAACCAGCATATACCTTTGGTTCAGTAGAAAAAATATTCCAGCTCTTAGTCTGTGGAAAAGGTCCAAATTTTGTGAAACCAACAAAACCACAAAACTGTAGTATTTTCTCTGACTATGAGCAAATCTCCTAAGAATGGTGTCCTTTGGTTTTACAGACTGCTGACTGTAGTGATTTGAGCTTTCTACCAGTTAGTTAATTGATAAGTAGCTTTCTGTCTGTCCTCTGCTTTCTTTAGTATGGTAAAAGCTCACTAGTGTACGTTGGAAAAGGCTTTCTTAAATATGACTGACGAGAAATTGGAAAAACATTTTTGTCTTCTGGTTTTCCTATCAAATCAATGGTGTTATGCAACTTTTGGGGAGAGAAAAGGAAAATAATGGCATTCCATGGTTTCCTTCTGTTATGTGTGCTAGTTAACTGTGTGTCTTGTAGCCATCGTTTCCTGTACTACAACTAACACTATACCTAGACGTACATGTTAAACCACAGCATGCGTGCATTCAGGGGGTTCTGGATTGTGGATGTCTTTAGAAAGTGTACGTGATGATATGTAGAGAGCTAAATTTGTTAAACGTTTAGCTTTCGTTCTCCTTTTATAGCATGTGTTTGTAGTTGTCACAGTAATGGTATAATTTAAAATGCTGAAGATTATTATAGCACTTAATCAAAATGTTAAGTAAATATAACAAATTGAAGTCTCCAGGCTAATCTGAAATACTTCATCAGCTAGTTGTTCTTTGATGCAAAGTAGTGAATGTATGACTAACAAAAATGCTGAACTGCAACTGTTTCATAACTTGCATTTGCAGAATTGCACAGACCCTTAGCCAGGCACTATGCACTGAAGTATAGGTAAAGCATACAGTGTGGTGTTCATTATACACTTTATTTTGGATTTGCCAGGTTTGCTATTTCACAGGACAGCTTTATAATTGAGAATGATACAAGAAGTTACCAATATTTTTTTTATCTGCACTGATTATTTTTTTTACTTCCAGTTTTGCAATAGTGTGTGTTTGTACAGATTTAGCTACTGTGAATTTTGGATTACACTCAGTGCCTGCAAATTTTCATAAATCCACAAAACAGTTTTGAATTTCTGGATTGTTAAGAATAAATGCTACTACTTCTGTGAACTACACATCCTTATATATTTTCTGTAAGGAATTGAAACCCCACTTTTGTTAAGTGTTAAGGTACCATGGTCATAACATTTATCTTCATGAGGTCTTTCTGACAGAAGAAAATGTGTTTCCTGCTGAACTCATGGAAAATAGAGGACTACAGTAACTTACTCAGGTCAAAGAAATCTGTGGTAAAAATTTAAACTCAGATTTTTGGGATTTTGGGGGATAAGACAAATACCTGAAAAAACAGATTGCCATTTATTTCTGTTACAGGGGTTTGAAATAATACCACACCAGCTTTCTCATTGGTATAACGTTGTCCATGTGATTTGATTGAAAGTATTCTGTCATTCATAGCATGTTATGTCACTCAATGAGGAACAAATCACACAGCATTTGAAATTTAATGTTCATGCAAGTTTTAAAGCTTATATACATGTTCTGAGCTTCATCAGAATTGGGTGAAGCTGAATAACCACTGATTTCAGGAGGTTCTGGATTGTTTCTCAAGAGCATGTTGTTAGTATCCTTTGGACTTAGATGCATCTCCAAAGTATCTGTATTAATTGTCCACCTCAGTGTTGTTTTCATTTTCTCTTTCTTGGAAGCCTTGAGTAAAAAAAATAATAGGAGAAGCTTAAGGGTGAATGAAAAAAAAATATATAAATATATATATATATATATATATATATATATATATGTAGGCTTGGGTTATGTGTCCTGCTGAATACTGCAGTTCCCATAAATACTCTTAAAATAAAACTTGGAAAGTTGTTGTCTAGTGGATGGAGGACTCAAAATGCATGATCTGGCTGGCACTGGCTACTACATTTCAAATTGACTTTTTGGCTGTACTTCAGCTTCCCTGTTGGTAATATTACTGCTTCTTTTTAGTTCTACAGTAAAAATTAAGAGCTAGGTACTACAGTTCATTTCAACAATTAAAAAAAAAAAATCACTCCCCTTTACACAGTGTAATTTCCAATTAGTAATTTAATAATGGATTACTGGGCCATGCTTATCCTTAACCTGTGTTGTTATTTCCATGATAGCATAAACTAATGAATACTGTATTGTCCACATAAAATAACTGGCTGCAAAATTAGTTTTTAGCGACAATGGAGCATCACTGATCACTGGAAAAAGTTTTGCCTATGGAAGCAGCTGCCCATGAGCTCACCCTCTGGAAAATATCCTGATGGCTTCACATCTTAGAGAGCTTTTTCTATGCACAGTAGCACAAATATAAGCCAAGGTTTGGAAAGCTAGTGTTGTGTGTTTTCTTTGGCATATGGCACATCTGAGCCTTTGCTTTGAGAGGCAAGTCTTGAAGTCTTTTGCTGAGTGGAATTTTGTGTTTCCTCTGAGCAAAGTAGATTGATTCTCATCAATTCATCTGTTCCAGTCATCACATCATATATATATATATATATATATATATATATATATATATATATATGGAAAAGTTCACATTGCCATTGCACAGATGAAGGCTGGTAACACTTCAAAAATAAAAATAAAAAACTAGTCCTTTTTATTTTAAAAGACGGGAGAGGGACACCATTGAACAGGTGTAGCTTAACGTATTTTTTTTTTTTTTAAAAAAAAAGATATTACATTCTAGCATACTACATTCAGTTTAATTTATTATTGGCATCCATCAGTTTGATTTCTGACATCCTGCACCTCACTACCCACAGAAAGACCATTTTCCTGACACTTTTCTTTGCAATTTAAAGGACCTGTGCTGACACCACCCCCCCTCCCCCCCCAGTACTTTCTTTTGCTCTTGTATCTCATCAGTCTTCATCTGATATTGTCTTGTAAAAATACTGTTTGTCTTCAAGAAATGCTTACTAGTGCTGGTAGAGATCTAGAAGGTGTTTGTACCCTTGATATGAATGAGAATAGCAACAGACTTGCTCAAAACAACTAGAAAGTAGACATGAACCAAGCTGCCATAAGCCATGGCACAGCATAGAGGCACTGAGTAAATATGATCTTTACGGTCTTCCTTACTTTTTTGCATCCGAGGCTTGCTTACTACTAGGAGATGACATGGAAATAATTTGTTTTCAGTGAACAGACTTAAAACGCTTCCAAAGATCTAGCTTTTATCACTAATTAATGCAAGCATATGAAATTTCTCTCAGGGAAGAGTGTGTTGCTTAGACATGCTCCATGCAAATTGTTATAATGCCCTTCCTTCCCTTTGAGAAAATTCTGCTTGACTAGCATAGTCACATTTTCTGTTGTTTTAATAGCTGGAATTTATTGAGAAAATGTAATGTGCTGAGGCTGTAAGAGTGTAACTGAGCCAGCTAACTATTCTTCTGAAACTGCAAGAGTGTTCTTTTCAAGGCAAGGCAAGAAAGCATGGGGAAAATAAGTCATTGATTATATACATGCTTAAAAAAGATTATGGAAAATCTGATATGGAAATATGGCAGATTTTTATGCCGCATAGTTATTTTCCTATTCTAAAAGAGTGTTCTTTTCATTGTTATGCAACAAAGAAACACTAGCTTCCCTATGCAGCTCATAAAATAGTTTAGGAATAGCTTAGGTTAAATTCTGCCTTTTAGCTGACCCTAAATGTTTGAGCAATCCTTTAAAGAAAAAAACAGGCTGAAATAATATTTTTGAAACACTGTAGTAATAGCTGCAGTTATCCGTGAATGAAGCACATGCAGTGATTTCTATTCAGTATATTTGAATGCCACGTTAACAGCAGGCTCAGTACATTTTGTACAGCATTTTCTCACTGCATTCTTAAAGGATTTCCCTTCCAGCATCACTGAGGTCAGTGAGAGTTTTGTTAATGACATCTGAGACTTAGGAGACTATGCTGTTTATCTTTTTAGCTAAATTACAGGGCCAAAAAATAGCAGCAAAACAGGCAAAGACTTCTGTGATGCTTGGTTTTCTAACCAAGCGTCTGTATCTTCTTACAGTGAATATTCTGAATACTGATTTATGAAAAATATTTATCTGTAAACAATTCTTGCTTTCAAAAGGTACTGTATTTACTATCCCTTCCTCTAAAACTTTGGAAATAAGAATCACCTGTTAGCTCTTTCAAAGAAAGAATCTGGGATTTTAGATATTAGGAGCTTCATGCTAGTTTCAACAGAGGTGGAAGAACAAACCACACTTGAATAGGAAGTCTCTGGGACCTCTTGGAAATCAGGTACTGGGAATTTGAGTCCCAAGACTTGAACAGTCAATAGTAACTTGTAACATGAGTGTAAGCTTACACAGAAATCTTTAATAGGTATTTTTGATGGGCTGTTTGCTAACTTAGAAGGAACTAAAACCATATTTTGTGTGTTTTTTTCTGGTCTGGAGTAACAACTATAAACTTGCAGTGCTTTTGTACTCAGCACTTACATAAATAGTGAGCAGATAAGTGAGCAGATATTCCTGAAAAGCTACTTGTTTTTGAAAAGGATTAAATGCTTCATGTCCCACCCTCCGTGCAAAGCTGCACAGGCAGATTTTGTGTCAAGACTGTCCTGCACATGGCTATGAGATGCAGTGAACTGCTGTGCTGTTATTACAGATTGCAACACAGAGCCAAAATTTTATCATAAATTCCAGAGGAAGTTCTCAGCTGAATTTGAAAGATGGAATGGAATCATACTGTAAACAACCAAGAAGATACCAGTAGTGCTCTTACTAAAGTCAGAGAATGCTGGTAGAATAGGTTGCTTACATGTGATAATAGATCTACTGAAAAGCTAGAAATGTTAGGGTATATTTAGTTCTCAGGTTGACTTACCTCTTGTTTCTTGAAAAGGTTTTCTGAAGCTAATTTAATTTTCTGTTTGATGTTGTTGTTCACAACATTTTTACATATAATTTTTCTGTTCTTAGTTATTTTAAACAGGTAATTCTAATGCTTTAGAAGAATCTGTAGACTTAAGTAAATGGCTGTAGATTTCACCCATTAATCTCATGGTGAATATCTGCTTTGTACATGAGAGTGTGATAGTACATTTGTTTCTTTGCAATAGCATTTCCTGTTTATTAGACTCCTATTTTTATTTGGTAGCAAAATGAGGGACTGTTCTCTTGTTCTGTGGGTATGATTCATTATTTTACAATGCATTTTGCTGTCTTGTGTGTGTATGGTGTTGGGGGGAGGATTATAAAGAAAACGGGCCAGATTGTTCTCAGAGTAGCACAGCAAAAGGACAAGAGGCAGCAGTCACAAGGTTCCAGTCACATGTGGGAAATTACAGCTGCATATAAGCAAAAAGAAAAATTACTATTAGAATGGTTTGGGAGCACTGGATTAAGTTAATCAGTCTCCATCCCTAAGCTTGACTTGGTAAGGCTGATAGCATTTTTCAGCTTTACTTTACAGAATCACAGAATCACAGAATTTTCCAGGTTGGAAGAGACCTCAAGGTCATCGAGTCCAACCTCCAACCTAACGCTAACAGCCCACCACTAAACCATATCCCTAAGCTCTACATCTAAGCGTCTTTTGAAGACTTCCAGGGATGGTGACTCCACCACTTCCCTGGGCAGCCTGTTCCAGTGCCTGTTTAGTGCTGCTTTGAGCATAAAATTGGACTAGATGAGCTCTGGAGGTAGGTCTCTTTTGACCTAAATTATCCTATTATTTGTGCCAGTACAAAGCATGCATAAAATGTAACCAGATTGGAATGGTGAGATTCTAATTCTTCTCTTAAAAAATTGTATTGTGCTGCTATAAAAATATTTTAGAGAATCTATAAATGTGACATACTTTTACACACATTGATCTCATTATTATTCTTTTCTGCCTTTCAACCTCAGTTACCTTCTTTGTAAACTGAGGTTAGAAAAGGAATTATGTATGTGAATTAGTAATAGTATGAAGAAAAAAATAAATATTTTTGAGATAGAACTTCAGTTTTGGAAATTCTGGGAATGATTTCAAAAATAGAGATATCTAGTTCAGAAAGAGTGAAGTTATCACTCAGTGGAAGTACTGATTTTGGTTTGAAACAAGTAATATTTGTTTAATATTTAGTTAGTAATATAACTGTCTTCTACAGATCACTTAGTAAGTCCTCATAGAAGAGGCAGTTTGCACACATACAGCACACCTCTTAGCCAAGTCCCTAGCAAATACATACAGAATTCATATAGACTTTCCTCTCCTTAATCTACTTTTTTTTCTTCTACCAGTTGAATTTGCACCCAAAAAAGTCTGTACAACCAAGACTAACATCAGGTTAGGTTTCTGGGTCTGCGATATTGTTTGGGCTTTTAGAGCTTTTTAGTTTTGTTTTGATTTCTTCTGTAGTTTGGGGGAAGGTGTTTCTGGGAGATGGTTTAGAAGGATGTTGGGTCAGACCTCTATGACACTACTTATAGCTGTTCTTCTAACATTAACTAAAATGTTTATGTTCTGTGATGTTTTAAGATGTTTTTCTGTTATTCATAGGAATTGAGTACTATGTCTTTTTGTGGCAAGTGTCAGAAAGTATATGCTGACAGTGCTGTTACTGAACCATAAGAATAGGTGAATTGCATGTTAAGTTGTAATGTTGTAAAAAGCTGCAGGTTCACAAAAAGGTGTCTCAAGGGTTTATGTATTACAAGTGATAGCACTTGTAATAGCACTTGCATTCTGCCTCAGTAGAAGCTTTTTAGAGTGCAGTTTAAGAATTATTCTACTTCAGATCTAACAGAAGATTCAAGTATTTCTACTTAGCTTGCTTCTGCTTTTAAATATTGTTTTTAAATGATGAAATGTGATCTGTTGCTAACTGAAGTTTGTGGCATCGATAGCCAGAGAAAGGAGCTGATATGAGTGGATTTTAGTAGAGCCATGTCTCAAAGCAGGTAAACTAATATGTGGCTACAAAATATGTTTTGACCATGTTTGTATAAACTAAAAAAAAACTAGGTAATGTATACCCACCTTTAGATGACAGCTCTCTTTACACGATACACAAAAATCACTTTAAGGACTGCTGCTTTGAGATGCCTCTATTGGCCTACACTTTAATACAATCTGGAATGCTTAGCAGAGTCTTAGCAAATTATGTATACTGTTGTGCACAAATATATTTTTTTATTTTTAATTCATACGGAGTCATTAAGTTTTGGGATGCAAAAAGACTGATTTAGTCAATGTGCTAGAACTTAGTTATATTTTGCTTTAAGTTCATGGTGTAAACTGTGCTTTCCCCTTTGAAATACACAGCTTCCTGCAGAATCTGATCTGCACTTTGTTCTTTCAGTAGAAGTGAGAATACTGAAGACTATATAAAAAGACTTCCACTGTAAATTGGTATGACAGTATTCATTATTATTTATCACTACTGGCAGTGGCTATGTGTTTGTGTAAATTTTGTATGAATTGCTTGCAAACTTCTTTTCAGAGTTACAGGATTACAAATTTAAGCACTTCGTACTTCCTGCTGATTAAGCATGCAGTTATGTATTTTTTAGGAAAAAAAGTAAAACTTCTTTGTTAAGAGTGAATGAAGTTACACCTTCTTGTATTATCTAGTTTGGGTATGGCTGTCTGGCATATGGCTCCATGAAGAGTCAGAAGAGCACCAAGTCTACTTTATGTATGCAGCAATTGCTCTCACTAATCTCAGATCTTAGTCTCAGAGAGCTGTTTTAACCAAGGACATGTCAAAGTGTGTTGTTGTAACTCTGGTTTAGCAGACTATATATTCTGCTTCCCTAAAAGGTGAAGTAATGTGCATTAGGATTTTATTCCTTCCTATGACTTGTGGTTTAACCCCATCAGGCAGCTAAGTACCTCACACCCACTTGCTCACTCTCCCCAGGTGGGGTGGGGGATAGAATTAGAGAAGTAAAAGTGCAAGAACTCATGGGTTGAGAGGAAGACAGTTTAACAGGTAAAAGCAAAAGCTACATGTTCAAGCAAAGCAAGGAATTCACTCAGTACTTCCAATCAGCAGGCAGACACTCGGCCACTTCCAGGAAAGCAGGGCTCATCACATGTAAAGACAAATGCCAGCACTCCAAGTGTCCCCCCTTCCTGCTATAACCCACCTTTTATTGCTGAGTATGATACTATATGGTATGGAATATCCCTTTGGTCAGCTGGGGACAACCCCAGCCTCCTCACTGGCAGAGCAGTCTGACAAGCTGAAAAGTCCTTGACTCAGGGTAAGCACTGCTCTGCAGCACTAACAAACATTGGTATGCCACTATTTTCCTCAAAAATCCAAAACAGCCTCTACAAAGAAAATGAATTCTATCCCAGCTCATGACAATGTCCATGCCTTATGCCATACCATTTATGTCATGCTCAGGTCCCACACTTTCCAATACATCCACACTAATCACCATGCTTTGATTAATACACAGATTTCATTCCCTTAATCTGTGCACCACTGTGGGCGCTATGATCTGCATTGGAGACCTGATCAACAAAAAGCATAGCTGGAAGTACTCAAATTAATTTTACACACACCACAGAGAGCTTCTGTACTCCTTCCCAGCATTCACTCAGTTGAAGTACTAAAACAAATTAGATTTAAGTATCCTCAGAAAAGGCAAGTGTTTCCTCCTTCTCTTCATTTAAGTGCATTCAGAAAGTTACTGAAGTGAACAGATAAGCTTTGCATTGTGCTTTCATAGTACCTTTTGTGAGTTTACTTACAGAATTATCATTCAATTATCCAGAGTTCAAAACTAAAACTTTCCATGCTCTGTGATTTTTCAGTTTTCTCAAACTTGATGATTTTATGTTGAATATACTTCCCAATTGGTGTTTGTCCTTTCTTTGCAATGACTTTCTAACTGTCTACAGCTGTAAACGAAGTTTATAAACCATAGTGATATGAGTGAAACTGAAAGGCGTGTGTTGATAAAGTGCACTTGGATACCATGCAAGAAATATTATGAATTCATTTTGGCCTTACTCCTGCCTTTTTCCTTGCCTACTTGGGAAATGTACTGTACAGCCGAGACCAACTCTGCAAAATACTTGCCTACAAAATATTTAGTGAGAGGTATATTTCTGACGATGAAGATAGTTGACATCTTGCCACACTTGACTCCTGCATATAATATGCTTCTTTATCAACCAAGAACAACATTTTGTCTAGTTAGCCAGTGCTTTGGAGAAGAATAATCAGGATTTTTAGCAACTACAATAATCACCATCTTCCTGTATTTGCTGAGAAATCCAAGGCCTTGGCAAGTAACCATGCCATTTTCTTCAACAAAGAAATTAATAAATAAAACCCTTTTTCTTATACCTTTTAAAGTTATCTCATAATCAAAGCCAAAACATAATTTTCCTTTGTGTTTTACCAAATACAGCTTGAAGCCTCAGCAAATACATTTAATAATGTCTTAATGTAGTAAACAGTGGCAGACCTAGAAGGTAGTACAGTGCAGTGCTAAACTGTTCATTGTGGCCAGAGGCTGTTGTACTTGCTGTCGGTTACACCCAGACTCCCTTCACTCTCAGCAGTAGTTCGTGGCAGAAGACAGTCTGTTTTTTAGTGGCATTTATGGTTCTGCAAATTGCTCATAGTAGACATCAGGTTATGTATAAGTCCACATGAGCAAAACCTTTCATGTCTTTTTTTTTTAAAAATACAGAATTAAACCACTAATGACATTTTTGAACATGTTAATTTCAAGCTCTCCTTTATATAATGGGCCCAGAATATAATAGTGGTCAAGAGTTGCTGGCTGTTCTGTTCATTAATAATTATGCAACTATTTCTGTGTGAAACACTAGATCAGCTGATCAATTGATTTGTTTGTTTCAGGAATTTATCTCTTGGACTTAATCTACATTGATTCTGCATATCCTGCTTCAGGTAGCATTATGGAGAATGAACAAAGGTCCAATCAAATGAACAATATTCTCCGAATAATAGCTGATCTACAAGTCTCCTGTAACTATGGTTGGTAACTTTTTTAAAGCTAGTAGTCTTAACTAACATTTTTATAATACAAAAATGTGATAACAGGTTTCTGCCCTGTGTAAAGGCAACACAGGATGTGGAGTTGGCCAGTAAGTGCTATAGCTTCCCTTTCTGTATAGTTTTAATCCTACTGGTAAATCAGGCAAATGAGCATGTATTCTAAATTTTGAGAGCTGTGACAGAAGTTGTGCGGAGTATACTGGTATGTGTATGGATTAGAAGTGGCATATTTTCAAACACAGCTGAAAGTACAAACAGTGAATTATCTCAATTTCTTTCATTTTATTTGCAGTAGATAGGGTGTTTTTGGAGTGTACAATATGTTAATTTCATCCTCATTGTTAGTATCCTGACATTTACAAAATGAAATACAGATATTCTAATCTATACAACAGTTGTTAAATTCCATGTTAAATTTTTCACATATCTCACTTGGTGAGGAAGATGAGGGCTGCTTCTGTTTGTTAAAAAGATTTTGCTCTAAGATTGATTTCTGCAATTTTAGCCTGTTATGTGAAGCCGTATGTCAAGAGATGTGCTTCTTTCAGGGTCTTGATGAATACAGAGCATACTGTTGATGACTTACCATGAATTTCCATTGCTTGAACATGGAACTATCTGGAAAACCTTGACAGCAGCTGTACAATTTAATTGAATAAATTCAGAATATTTAAATGGTACAGTTTTGAAGCGTTTTGAATTAAAAAAAAAATAAATCTTAGATTATGAAAGAATGAGATAATACATATGCTATAAGTATCCCTTGTCCTTTGTTGTAGATTTTGATATTATAAATTATTTAAAGCTAGGAATTAGGGATAATAATGTATGAGTCTGAAGAACTAGGTTATTCAGCTGTCGTGTTCTTATTGTGACTTTCATTTTGTCTGAATACTTTGACAAAGAAATCTCCTCACTTCACTGACCTTATCTTTTGGTAGTTGTGACAGTTTGCTTCAATGCTATTTATTAATTTTGAATGCTTTTGTTAAAATCAGAATGAAAATTAAAATGTGTCCTTGAAGAAGCAATCTTCTGTAATAACGTGTGCCTTTAAAACATTTGTTTTTATGAAAGCATAAAAATGATGTAGTGCAAGAACTATGTGTTGCTGTCCGTATACCATACCCTCAAAAGATTTTTCTTTCTGAATTTAGTATATTTGTATCTTAAGCCCTGTAATTTTTGATGTCTTCTCACCTTGTGCATATGAGAATCAGTAACAGCCATTGTTGCAGGCTTTAATTTCCCCCTGCTTTTGACATAGCGTATAATATCATCCTGTAATCTTCCTGATGATGAAATGCATCTGTGTTTTCTTTAATAACTGAGCATCACTTTTGCTTAATCAAATATTTAACATCCTTTTTGAGTCCAAGCAATAGTTCTGCCTGATTTATTCTTTAGGAAATATCACATTCTATGTTTACATTGAGATAACCATAAGAACCAAAAAAAAAGAAAAAAGATTTATTTTAGATAATGGGAATATTCATCTTGTTTTGTTTTAACACTACAGATCATCTCACAACACTGCCCCATGTGCAAAAGTATTTGAAGTCTGTCCGTTACATAGAAGAACTTCAGAAATTTGTAGAAGATGACAATTATAAGTAAGTACTATTCTTTCCTTCAGGTTTGGGGAATTTAAAGGAAAGATCACGTGGATGTTAGTTTGATTCATAGTTGAACAAAAAGCTGTTGACAGAACATGCTGTGGGGTTTGTCTGGAGTTCTTCCTATTTTATTAACAGAGTTGGTAATACCAAGATGCCTGAATAAAATCCAGAACGACTGTTGTCCTTTATGACTCTAACCAGATTTCCAAAATACCTTAATACAAGTTAAAAGCAGATGAAAATCTAATCTTCACTCTATTATACAATGGTTGTATTCTGGAAATTTTGTTCGGAAACACTAGAGCCATATCTATGATGTCCAGAATTGACTCTGTGCTATTGTAAACTGTATATAAAAGACATCTCCCAAGCAACAAGCCATAGGACAAGAGGAAATGGCCTCAAGTTGCACCAGGGGAGGTTTAGGTTGAATATTTGGAAAAAAATCTTCACTGAAAGGGTTGTGAAGCATTGGAACAGGCTGCCCAGTGAAGTAGTTGAGTACCATCTCCAGAGGTATTCAAGAGACATGTAGATGCAGTGCTTGGGGACGTGGTTTAGTGGTAGACTTGGCAGTGCTATGATAACAGTTGGACTTGATCTTAGAGGTCTTTTCCAACCTAAATGATTCTGTGTTTCTATCTTCCACATTCAAATTACTATTTGAATTACAATTAAGCTGGTACTTCAGTTATAAACCTGACAATGTGGGGGAGTTGAGAAAGAGCCAACCCTCACAATGGTGTGAAGTAGACACCATAGAGCACATTGATTTTAAATCTTGCAGCCGAAATTTTATATAACTCAGGCAGATGCAATGCTATTTAATTAGCTATTGACCATTACAGTACATCTATTCAGATGAGCAGAATTAAAAGTGTTCAAGGCAACCAGATGTTCAGTAGTAGGAGAATGGTATGAAAGATTTTAGAATATGTTTTGGAGAAAAATGTTGAGTTCTTTAAAACCAGTCTTAAAACCAGTCTTGTTACCAGTTTTATTAAGCACTTCAGTTAGTGCCTTGTCTCAAAAGTTATGTGTATCTAGACCATATTCTAATAAAAGTGCTGGAAGGGTTCATCAAAGTAAAAAGTGATTGGGATATCACAGAAGAAGTGTCAGACTCCATCTGAACTAATAGTGATGTAAAAAATCAAAATATTGAATGTTTATTCTAACAAGTATTTATTGTTGATCAGTAAGTGTCCCTCAGAAGTGAGATACAGTCATGAAAAGACAAATTCATGCATACTCTCAAATATAATATTTCTTGGAAAAATTAAAGTGTTAATACTGCTTTACAAGAAGCAGTATTGAATGGAGTGCTCTATGCGGTTCTGGTCATCTGTGCTTAGAACGGATTTGAAAAAAAAAAAAAAGATGGTGTGTTGAGGAGAATAAAGTCTGTCTTGTAACAGCAGAGAAAGCAAACCTGGGAAAGCAAAAGTTAAGGTAACGGAATCGCTATATGTAAATACAACTGGGTAAAAGTAGGAAGGGTAAAGAGCAATTTAAACTGCTTTGTAATGGTAGCACGAGAATAAATGAATACAGAAAATTATGAGCTCAATGTTGAAATGTGGTTTTTAACTATCAGTAATGGAATTCTGGAATAGTTTCTTAATCAGAGTAGAGACACAAATAATTAGATAAGTTTGGGTTGATACGTGATCAGTTAATGAAATGAAGACTATTGGCTGGTATCTGTGAAAGCAGAAGAACAGTTTCAGTGAGTCAGAAGATTGTGTATTCCCAATGTGTGAATACCTGCTTAGTTTATATGGTTCTCAGTGTCATGCACATACCAGCATGAAGAATGGCCTACTCTAACCATTCTGTATTTCTCTGCAATTATAGCTGACATTGCTGTCATACAAATGCAAAATCATACTTAGATTGTTCAAGGAAATAAAATGCGTTGCCTTAAGAGACACCCCCACCGCCCCCCTTGAAAAAAACAAAAACAAAAAACCACAATCGAGTATAGATTGAGACAAGTGTTTTTTCTTTGTTTTTGCATGTAACTAGTTGTTAACTCCAGTTGCCAAAGATCATAGAGTGGCCTTGGTTGAAAAGGACCTTAAAGATCATTTAATTTCAACCTTGCCTCTGCTCTGGGCAGGGTTGCCAGCCACTACAGGCTGCCCAGAACCACATCCAGCCTGGCTTTGAATCCTTTTATACCTCCAGGGATGGGGCATCCACAACCTCTGTGGGCAACGTGTTCCAGTGCCTCACCACCCTCTGAGTGAAAAACTTCCTTCTAATGTCTAACCTAAATCTCCCATCGTAGTTTTAAACTATTTCCCTTTGTCCTATCGCTACTAACACACATGAACAGGCATTCCCCCTCCTGTTTATACCCTCCCTTCAAGTACTGGAAGGCTGAAATGAGGTCTCCTCAGAGCCTTCTCTTCTCCAATCCCGTCCCCTCCCCCCCCCCCAGTGCATATTAATGTAGATATTCTACAAGGCAGGAAAATTGTAGTGTTCACAGATTTTGACTGAGAAAACGAGAAACTAAATGACCTGTTAATCATCACATGCTGTCCCTCAGAGAACCCAAGATTCTTATACTTAAATCTGGTTCAATCCATTGTACGTACAGAGCTATTCCTCAGCCAATTCTGTTGATGTAAATTCTTGGGATTAAGTGTTTGTGGAACTTTGCTTTTCCTGAGAGAATTATTCTAAAAGTGAAATAACACAGACAAAGCATTCTTTTTGAATTGGTACAAGAACTGCTTTGAATATTATCAGGACATACATCAGAGAGAAAATCTTCCAAAACTTGACCCCTTGTTTGGGGTAAACTCCAGCAGAAGCTCAGCAAAAGAATCTGAACTAGCACTGGGTAGATCACTTCAAAATATACTTGGCTGTGGTTTTGGCAGGTTTGTGGTTTTGTGTCCAGCTGATCACAGATACTAAGAATAGTGATGTTGATGTTTCTGCAGGAAAATGACTTGGAACAAAATAGTTAATCCACGTAATGTTTTCCTTGTCAATTACACATGCTTTGTGGAATTAGAATTCCTACCAGAGTTCTGATGATAGAATGCATATGTCCACCCTTTTTTTCAGTCTTGTGATACTGTATATTTTTCACAAATAAAAATGCAACAGAGGCACATTGAACATTTGTATTGTGCACAGCCTTGTGAAAAGGTCAGGTGATCTAAGATTTGTGTTAAGTGTAATCTGTGATTTAAATCTCAATGTTAAAATTTAATAGGTGGCCATTATTTACTGATTTCTGACATGTATCATTAAAGTCACATACAGAGCAAAATTAAACTGAGTAACAATTTATAAAAGTGAAGAATTCTAGTTTCTATAGGCTTTATGGCTCCTGGGCCTGATGCAAAAAAGTGGTTATGTTGCTTTATTTGGTTTTTAGAGAGACTTGCCTCATGGCTTTCATTAACTCTAATATCCTAGTAAAAATAGATGAAACAAGTGGTTTCTATAAGTTTATCACACCATGACATAATATTTGGAGAAACTGCAAATCATGAGTAACTCCAGTTTAAATTTGAAGATCATTTCAACCTTAGCAGCGACCTTGCTGATAATGCTGTAAGGTATTTGATGCATCTTACAGATCATTAAATACTTTTATTTGTACATTTTTAAGTACAGTTGTTTGTGAGAAAGAGTATCTCAGTCAAATTTCACAGGTTTTTTCTAGGCTTCACTGTGTCTGGGAAAAACTGGACTGAATTCACAAGAGGCATTAAAAGGAGGGACAGATTTGGTTCTTAGCATAAGAAATGTTACTGCAGTTTGTATACATTGGTCTGTGTTGGAGAATCTTGACCTTATTGTACCAAGTTTGTTTCATTAGAATAAAGCTCTAAGTTCAAGCCTGTATTTGTCAAAAGTTAACACATCTGCCCTTAAAGAAATCTATTCCTTTTCTGCTTGTGTATTTCGTTTTGAGTATTTGATTTCACATTTTCTTCTCAGTTGTCCCTAATAGCATTTTTCCCTTCACAGCATTCTCTGGTCCCCTGCCAAGAGAAACTTTAAGCTTTAAAAAAGTTAAGTGTGCTAAGATTTTATAGTGAGAAGAAATCTTTTACCTCTTTCTCTTTTCAGTGACTGCTCTTTTTGAGCCAGAGATAGTATTAGTATACTGTGAAGAGGCTGCTTGATTTCTGTCTCAGTACTAGGATGTCGGAGAGAGGCTTAGATAGTTGCCCTACAATGTATTGGCAGGATCCCAACACACGTTTCACCAAATGAGAACTTCAATTACACTGAAAAGGAAAATTTGGCAGCCACTTTGTATAAACAAAGCTTTTCTCTTCTATTTTTTGTGCCAGCCTAATTGCTTGCTTTTGGTTTGTGCTTGTCAGCAAGTAGGAATAGTCCAGAAAAACCCTGACAATGATGTCATATCCTATAAATAATAGATTTTTCTTGCTCAGCCCATATACTGTTCTCTGCAGAAGATGAGAAATTAAATATGCTGGTTACAAGACTGAAGGGGAAAAATAGGAACCAAAACATCAGGATTCCTTCCAATTATACTCAAAATATATTGCTAATCATCATTTTCTCAGGAAATCACCAACAACCAACAGGTTTCAGAGATACCATGATGCAACTACTGCAGAATCTTCTTCCTCCCCCAGGAGTGTAAGAAGTGATCTGAGGAGAGTGCTTGTCCCCAGGCATGCAGTTTTTCCCTGAGCTAGACAACAGTATCCAAACACTGTGGCATCATGCCACATCATTTTGTAACCTGCCATGCCTTGCAGTTGTTCCAAAACAACTCTTTTTGCTGAACTCTCAGACTGATTAGGTCAGACCCGGTATTCTCCACACCTTATTCTTGGTCCTTGTTAGGATAAATAGGCATGTTTTTCTCCATTCACCTCCTTACTCAATCATTCACCTCTGTTTTTCCTTCAGAGTTGCTTTACTGTAATCAAGAAAGACAGTATGGGGAAAGGACGCTGTGCCTTACAGACAGCCATAGAGAAGTCTCAGCTGAGAATCCAAATTAAGAAGTTTTAAGTGGTGTTTTTAAACCTGTAAGCTTAAAGAAGCAATTCTGTAAAATAGGCAATATCAGAGTACAGCAAACCCAAGACAAGGTATTTTTGAGGTTTTCTTTAAAAAGGTTGACACCAGTTTGCCTAAATGTCTTAAAATTCTGTTTAAATAAAATTAATTGGAAAAGTAAGGAACCAATTAATTCTCCTTTGACTTTTTATCAGTGTAACAATGCTTGTATTTAGTCAGTTGACAAC
The DNA here is from genome assembly GCA_011075105.1 of Heteronetta atricapilla. Lineage (NCBI taxonomy): Eukaryota > Metazoa > Chordata > Aves > Anseriformes > Anatidae > Heteronetta > Heteronetta atricapilla. Next base: position 11,331,792 of record CM021747.1, read on the forward strand.
AAAATGCCTCCAACAGCTGCTTTGAAATTGGGTTTGTTTGCTTTGTAAAATAATTTCTCAGAACAACTTGTAAACATATTAGCTATCAGAAATTGCTGCCAAAAATCATGTTAATAAGTTTTTTTAGACAGTTATTTCCTACCAGTTAAGACAAAGACCTTCTGCCTAAGTCTTTTCCTTAACTTGTACTTAACAACACAAAATCCACATGATAGGACCCTAAAATAAATAAATCACATGACAGGACCCAGCTTATAAGAAGAGTCCTCAGTAGCTTCTTTTTCTATTTTTCCATAATTAAGTGAATTCCAATGTGATTAGCATCTTTAACATGTTCTGAGTTTTAAAACTTCCTCGTTACTCCTCGTTTATTGGCTTCCTGGAGAGGCATGTTGCCACTTAGTCACTGAAATCATGTTAGTGGAGAGGGGAGAGGAGAGTCGAGTCGAGTCGAGTCTGCGGAAGAATAATTCGTTACCTACTTGAAGCGCATAACTTTGAACAGTTAAAAGTATCTAGCAATATCAGAAGAATATAAATTCTAAAATGAGAAAAAGGACTGTGGGTTTGTTTAAATAACTTCACAGTAAAACATAATTGATGATATTTGAATACTGTGAAAATTGAACTGGTAGTTATTTCCAATAAAAACCTGTATACATGAAGGACAAAGTAGGAAGGAAAAAGACAGATAGATCCTACATGATATTTTGAAAGGCTATCATAGGGTCCTTCCCTCACCCCCTCTTTATGGTTTTATTTAAAGTTAAGTGTGTTAAGTGGGTGTTTAATGCTGTGCAGTGACATCAGTTATTTCTTTTGGTTCTATTCCTATTCCATTAAACTTTACTTAAGTGTCATCTTCTGTACTTCTGCTGTAAAACTGGTACTGAACAGAGAGAGAACTGTCAAGTTAAGAGTGCATTAACTTTAGAGGTGGCAGAAGTAATATGCACTAGAAGATCAAGACATGGAGGGATCTATAGCATTATAACTTCATTCTAAAAATCTTTTTGAGTATTAAGCTCTTGCTGTTAAGCTTTGGTCATCTCTCCCCTCTTATGCTTCTTTTCTATAAATTATAGTAACTAATATTTTTAACTTGCTTTTCCTAATTCCACATTTCCACAAGATAACAGAATAAATTCCCTTTTCATGCACAGGGAATAAAATGTTTGCTATTAGGGTTCTCTAAATTTACTGACTTTTGTAAGTTTTTGTTTTTAAATGAAAGTCTATGAAATTATATTTTTACATTAATGAGGAGTATACAATATCAAATTCCATTTCTACTTTCATAGGCTTTCCTCCCAGCTTCTTTCTTGGATCTAACAGGTAGTGATTTACTTTTAAAATGTATTGCTTTGCTACATTATGAAATAAATGACATTTCCAGCAAAGTAAAATTGCTGCTTACTACTGCCAACATAATTACTTTAATTAGATTCTTTCAACTTTTATTGAGTAATTGTACTGTTAATTTGTCTAAACATTTGTTTTTGTTTTTTTTACAGATTGTCACTAAGAATTGAGCCAGGTAACAGCTCTCCTCGACTGGTTTCCTCTAAAGAAGATCTTGCAGGTATAAAAGTTTATTTGAAACTTTGAGTAAGAAAATAATGTTAATTACAGAAGTCTACTGAAGTATACAGGGGAGCCCATTAATCGGTTTCAAATATGGGCTTTTGTTGCAGTTACAAAATTATCTTTTAAAGACTGTTAGAAAATTGATTCCTTTCTGTGCATATGGCCAGTTTCAGAACACCATTGGTCAAAAACACCACTCTTCTGGTACTTGTTAAAAAACTGATTTTTACTACAAAGTTTTACAGGGCCCACTTGTACTTGGGTTAGCATTTTCCTTTGTCTTACATAATTGTCCTCCATTTGTGACATTCACCCTTCAATGTTCTTACAGTGACAAATTATATCCCTTATAACAGGACTGATTTTGCACATATCAGCATTCATTTGGCTAGGCAAAACAAATATGTTGATCTTGAATGAATGAAAGCAATTAAAAAAAAAAAAAATCTGATCAAACACTACCACCTCAGCTTAATATGGTTTACTCCATAGTCATAGCTCTTTCTTTTTTTTCTTAAGTATAAATAAAAATAAATTTGATTTCAGAAGTAAGACCTAATTTGTGGAGATTGCAGATGAGTAGTTTGCTTTTCTGGTTGGCAAAGAAACAGCATTTTTGATATGATTTATTAGTAAGTATTATATCTTTAATAGAAAGCAGAAAACAGGTTGGATTTTTTTTCTGCTTTGATAAAAGCCCAGTTACAGCACAGTGCATCTAGAATTAATCCCTGGAACTGACCAGTGCAAATCACCAAGTGGCACTAATAGATTTCCACAAAGATTTCCCACTAACCTTATTATTGTATAAGAGTCTACTCTGATGCAGGACCATCATTCCCAGTAGTATCGCTATGAACATCTAAATCCACCAGCAGTTCAGATGTATTTCAGTAACATGAGTCATCAATAGGGTATTCCTGATTTGTGTATAAACAACTGGGGTTTGAGGAGAACTCAGAATGTTTGTTAACATTGGAACAGAAAGTAGATTCGTTGTATGGTTGTGGGGTTTTTTCATTTTGTTTTGTTTTTACAAATGTTTGCATTTTCATTAGCATTTAATAAGTGAGGCAAGAAGAATTCTTTCAGTGTAAACAAATCAGTGCAGTGAGTAATACAGGAAATCATGTATTCAGGTTTTGTGTAAACTGAGGCACAAATTTGAGACAATTGTGTAAAGGGGGAGGACACACAATGGAAAGATTCACGTGAATGATCTGATCCGTTGAATAGGTTACTTTACCTCTTAACTGTGAAAATAGATCATGATGAGAAATATTTTTTTAAGAAATGCCTACAAAGATCACTTGTAGGGTATGCATGTACAACTCTTGTGTCTTTTTAAAATCTTCTAGATAGTAGTTGATAATGTTTTGGCCCTGGACATCGTCTGTAGTCAGAATATATTGAAGTAGAGGTATAAAATTAATTTTTTTCATAATCTCATTCTTCCACCTAAACACTTAAGCAAAGACTCCTCTTCATACTGATTACTGCTATGGACATGCATCAGTGAGCAATGCTTCTTAGAATTTCCAATTGGACTGAACATTGAATGTGTTATATTGGCACTGGTTTTCTAAAAACCATCTGAGAATAGGAACTAAGGATGTGTAACCTTTTTTAATTATTTAATTTACAGATGAAGAGAACTGTAAATATTTCTATGAACAGACTAAATGAACATCAGAATATATAAATGTACTTAGGAGCCATTATCACAAAATATATTTTAATGTGTTAAGCTGAATGGCCTGTTTTCTGTCTCAAGATGCTAAATCATATGTTAAAAAAAAGTGTTTAAAAACAAAAGAGTACATTTCTCATCTGACAAGGTATTTAATTTTGCATTCAGAATGTCTTTTTTTTCATACCAAATGAGAGAGAGAGTTTAAATGAGAAAGAAGGAGGTAAAAAAAAAAAAAAAAAAAAAAAAAGGAAGATGCTCATACCGAAAGGAGAAAAATCTAAATTCTATTAATTGCTGGGTAAAATATAAGGAAGTTAGTTCATATGAGGAATTTTTCTTAACTATTAAGTTCATAAGGTGTTCTTGGTTAACACTGTGTACAGACATGTCAAGCTTGATACTGTTTTTGTGAAGATAATTTTTTTCATACTTGAAACTTTCAAGTAATTGGTTCTCTTCATTGTATTTTATGCATTAAAGGCAGACAAACAAGTGGGATTTTTGTTTTGTTGGCTTTTACTTTGTACTGCTCACTTTTAAATGCTTTATACCAGGATTATGAAGTTAACATTTCATTAGGATGATTTTGGAAGTTTAAACTTCAGACATAGCAGCATAATATCATCACCAATATTGTGTAATTGTTAATTGAGGGCTTAGACTTCATTAGAGCTGTAATGGAAGGCAAATAAAAATACAGTTATAAAGCCAGAAAGAAGAGCTTTGGACAATCCTGAGCCAGCCAAGTAATGTAGCTTTATACTGAAGTGAGCTTAGCTGAAGTCCACAGATACTGACTGGGTCAATGTTAAGGTGAATAGGAAATTGTAGGTTAACTAGCAGTATTAGGAGAGAATGAACTTTTACCTCTGATTCTGCAGTGCCCCTACATGCTCTGTTAAGGTTGCTTTATTAAGAATGGTGAACAGAAACCAAGTCTTGAGTTACTTCTGTTGCTTAGTTTTTCTGTTAGTATTTCCTTCAACAGATTGACATGCTTATAGACTGCTGTTTCTTGCTCAGCTGGAGAGTTCTCATTTACTGCCAGTTAGACAATGAACGCCACCAGCATATTGTAAAATCCAGTTGGATTTTTTCACCTATGTGACTGTAAAAATGCTACTAAAGGCATTTATTAGGCTTCAATGGCTACTTAGGCTTCAATGCACTGTATTGAAAAAATAATAATAATAATAATTCCCGAGGAAGGTTAGTTAAGTATGTTATTATGAATTCACATCAAAATTTAATTAAGCATGAAGGCAGTAATTTATTATTTATTTCACAACATTAATAAATATAGTCATCCACATTAGTCTTGAATAATTCCAATGTACAATATGCAAATATCAGTAATGAGTTATTTGACCATGGAGAATTAAAAATAGCACATTCTAAGGTATTCAAATGAACATTCGTTTGATTGAAAAATCATTAAAATCATATTTTGAGATTATTTCCACTTCAACCTTTGTGCATCAGGAGTAAACCCATTGTAGTCAGCAAGCTATGATCATAAGAGATGATCTGAAAATAGTCTAGGCAGTAGTTCAATGTTCCAGTCAAAAGCATAGAAGTCTGAATATATTCCGTTTCAATGGACTATAAATAAAGGCTCTTGTACCCAAAAGGCAGCCATCAGTTCAGTTCTCCTGATAGTCAGGAAGTTAACATGTTATTAATAGCTTTAATTCTGGTTGATTCTGTGGTTAAGTTCTGCATGTGACATATTTGCTTCTTATATGCTGCCATATGTTTCCAAGTATGAAGAAAAGTTCAATATGGAGGTAATGATTCCAAAATTTATGGTGGACATAAGTGCAGGAAATGATATCTTCTTCATGTCCTAAAGTATATATATTTGTGTTGATGATAGAAATTGATTTTCCTTCTCAGCATTGTGACTTCGTATTCTACCCTACTTCAGCATTCTCTTTTTCAAAAGAAGATTAACAGTTTATGCTAGCAAGGAACATTGTTTTTTTGTTTGTTTGTTTTTCCCTTGAAGTATCTTTAGGAGTGTGAAGCTCAATAAAAACAGCTATATCCTCCAATAGTCCTGTTTGCAAAGTACTGGAGAAAACCATGTGTCCATTTTCCACTGTGGTTGCCAACTGTTTTTTCAGTAAATTTTGAACAGGAGGCAGACATCTGATTAAAGTGAATGTCTTACACTGGCTGTGTTTTGTATATTATTAGTGGCTATGATGGTCTCATTTAATTACCAAATTCATATATAACTGTGAATAGTGCTTTCACAGAAAGTTTTCATGCTTTCCAAAACACCGTAGAGATTCTTGTTGCTTGCAAGTAGCATTTAAAAAGGAGCTTTAAACAGTTTAATTGTATGTGTTTGAGAAACTGTGTCATTCACAGAACTTCCTTGGAGCACCTTAAGTCAGTTTGTTCTGCCTTGCTATGGTGAGAGGGAGAAGGAGGGAGGAAGGGAGAGAGTGAGGGAGGCTGGGGGGGTGATATGTAACTGGAGAGCTTATAGTATGCTAACTGTTCACAGTTTCCAGTTGAATTAGCTGTAAAAGACATCTGTGTTCCTGCAGTGTTGGCTAGGAGGTGCCAAGCATTTATGGTACAGCTATTAAACAGATGATTTTGGAAGGTATAACTTAATGTATTTTTCCAGAACAAAAGAAAAGATCTAATGTAATATATAGCAAATAAGTTAGCTTTCTAAGCAATTTAAGTTCCTTAGAATTTGCACACTACGTGTAGCTCAGTGTAGAAAAAATTATGCATGTTCTTTATCATCTTAATGCTGAAAAGTTCAGGGCTCATGTACTAATCAGAATATAGAAAATGGTTACTTGCTGCCCGAAACATGTCTATCCTGTCCTGGAAAACAAATATAAAAATAATAACCATGTCCAGGAAATTCTCTCTCTAATACTGAGAGACTCAATGGCTAGTCTTCAATTTTTTGTGTGCTTTAAATAACCCTTTCATTAAATTAGGAGGGGTTTCTAGCATTTAGAAAGGCTTTCTAAAAACATCGAGTCCTCAGCAATGGGTCCTTTATTTTGGGATTTTTGTTATGCAGTACTCAGGGACAGTTCCTCAACCTTCCTTTAGTTTAGTTTCTTTTTGCTTTGTTTTGTACATTTTGTTTTGTTCTGTTTCTTCAAAGTGGGCCTCAGTATAGTTCTTGACAGGACAATAAGTAGACCAGAGGTTTTACCCTACTGCCCTAGAAGGAATATGGAGCAATTACTCTGAAACCAGTGTATTTTCCTTTTTGTTACTGGGATAGATTTCAGCCCATTGTGTTGAATCCATTCAGCTATGAGAGCTGCTGAAGAGCTTTTAATATGTATTTTAATTAATGGAAGTGATAGATTCATCAGATGTAAACTATGTGATATGCAGAAGTTTAAAATGTACAAAGAAGAAGGAAGAGATAGTGGAACGTTAGCACATTTTTTACTCTCTGGAAGTAGGTATACTACACTAGTGACATCTCTAAAGTACTCTCAGAGTTTTCGATTAAAAAAAAAAATCCATGTAAACACCAAGGCTGACATTTAATTTTGCCATTTGTTTTACTGGTTGCTTTGGCAACTAATAAATAGTTTCTGTTAAGTGCTTTAGCAGCCAGTCTTTCTGTAGAAATGTGGTTTGTCTAGTCCTCTCACAAGTGCTTGATTATTGCTTCATGTGCATAATGTCTGCTTTTCTTATGTTGTAGTTAAACTAGAAATGGCAGAACTTTGTTTTCTTCACAAAAGTTTACAGACCTTCCAGAAAACATTGCCCTTTAGTTTCAAACTTATGCTCACTTCCAATCTCTTCCTTTGTGATTCTTCCCCTCGAATTTTTAAAAGTCACTTGAGTATTTTCAAAATAAATTCATACCAAACAAATGTGTGGGATTCACATGTTACCATCTACCACTAATCCCAGCCAGAATTAGTGAGCTCTGTATTTTTCTTAATAGACCAGATTCCTAAAAACTGTAGAATATTCTGTAAAAATTATCAGAGAAGACGATCATGATGACTTTTTAACTTTCAAAAACCACTTTATAGTACTTTCTATGACTTCCTTTGCAAACAAGACTCTTTACTATCCTAGTTTAACTTATTTTAACTACCAAGCTATTACCTAGGAATGCTAAAAATGCATAAAACAGCCAGAAGACAAGGGATTTTATCTACTCTGTGTCTCTTTCTTCAGAACAGCCACCTGAAATAATTTTTGCAAGAAGTTTTTTTGTTGATGGATTGGTTAATGTTGTGTGGTTCTTTTTGAACTCAGACTTCAGAGCTTCCTTGCAGCTTTGCTCTCATAATGCATATGTCTTCATTGTCAGTATAGATGTTGCTGCAAGAAATTCAGCATTTTTACTGATGTGTAAGTAACGGTTTTGTACATTAGTGAATCTATAAAAGTAACACCTGAAATTGAAAATGCCACCTCTATTCAGGGAGCACCTGAAGATAATACACTCAAGTGTGTTAACAGTGCAGTCAGAAGTGCATTAGAAATATGGTTAGTTGTACCTGGTCTTAATAGACTGTCACTGACAAAAGTGTCCTAGGTTTCTGATGGGCTTGTCCAGTTTGCTGACTATATTAAACTAGAACAGTGATCTTACCCAATAATCTTACCTGTACTGTAACTTCATCTTTTACCATTATTAACCTATTTCCATGATCCTACTCTTGGAGATACTGGATCGAGGATTACTGGGCAGACTCTTCTGTGGTTCATTTTGTGTTTTATTTGACACTTCATGTATTAGCATCAACAAATTCCCCTCAGTGTCCACATCACTTAATTTGTAACAGCTGGTCTCCTTTTTTGGCAATATTAGTAAAGAAAATAGTCCAGAATTGAATAGTCCAAGAAGACTGAACTATCACATATGCACACAGGTTTTTCCCAATACCAATGGAGACAGGTGAATGGAGCCACACCTGCTTAAATTTATAAGTGGCCATTAAGGGACATCTTTATCCTGAGATACCAATCCTGCATGATTGACTGTTACACTTAAATTTATGAGAAAGAAAAGTATAACTTAATTTGCTCACTGAATGTTCTATTTTTCTATAATTGTTTTTAGACATCACAAAAGATTGATGCAGTGTTTATTCACTTGTTGCAAACCATGCTTTTGGAATTATCCTTTAAATTAGTGGATGTGTTCAAATGCAAATTTGAACATAAAGCAAAGACTACATTAAAAGAGGGCCACACTGTATTTATACCAAGCATTCTTGGCAACAGTAGGTGGTAGCATTTGGAAAAATATTAAAAAAAAAAAAATGGTCAAGCTATTGTTACAGATTTGAGGAGGCTATGGAGAAACATGTTCTAATAAATTTCCTAATAAATGTATTCTAGAGCTCTGTAAACATAAATTGGTTCTAAAAAATAGAACCTGGAAGTGAATCAAAAGAACACCAGGTTCCTCACTCTTACTATCTCATTTTGTTTGTTTGTTACAAATTTGCGGGGTGGCATTAGTTGACCAAAGCAAGTCAATTGAGTTTGTGGGAAAAAGGAAATACTTCTTTTAAATAAATGTGAATGTTTAAAAACACAAAGTCTGTAATGAAGCAGTGAATTAAAGTTTTTCTTTCTGTGAAATTTCTAGAATGAGAAAATCTTGATTGCCAAAGTAGACAGACTAATATTCTATACTAGTTATTGTCCTTAGGATTAAAATAATAATAATAATAATAATGCACTGCAAAGTAATGTTGCCAAACTACTTTTTGTAAATTTATCTTTACCTTAGAAAAGAACACTAATTACAGCAACAGGGATCATGTGGCAGAAATTTTTATGTTCCTGGTATTCCCAGGGCGCATGGTATTAGAAATCGTTTGTTAGGTTTTTTTTGTTTTCAGGTGAGACTTCTTATGGGGGAGAGCAGAAAAGTGCAGCCAGAGTCCTGGTCTTACCATGTTCTTGTCTGAGAAGCCAGTGCAACATTGCATGTCATATGCGTTGACAGGATCTAGTTGCAATACTTTGAAAATGAAATCTGTGCTTTGACAACAGCCATCATTCTAGATTTAGTAATTTCTATGTCTTGATTGCATACACAACATTATTCTTCATTTCCTTATGGTGTGTTTTGCAAGTGGGTCTTTGTGTTTGAAATTTTAATTGTCACACACTGACTTTGGTTATAATGGCAACAGAAAAGTAAAAATTCACAGCAAAGATTTAAGTAGAGAATCTGTATCTTGGAATATCCTTATTTAGTTTTTGAAACAGAGCTGGTAAACATCAATTTTGCTTCTTAGCTACTCATGAAAAAATAGTAACTAGTTGAAGCTGTTTTTACCTTCTACAAAAAAACCCTGTCACTCAAATTTTTCATCATATAATATGCAACTCATTTGCAGATTTTTTTGTTTGGATGCCTAGTATTTGTTTATTGATAGACTTTTAGCAAATAAAATTTGTGAACCATTACTTCTTCACCATGTTGCTTTATTTAAAAGCTCTGGAGACTGTAAATGTTCACATGTTCTACTGAAGGATTGCAAAAGTAACATTCATTTATAACATTCGAAGGATTATTCATGGAAAAATTATGCAAAGGAAAAAAACAGTGAGATCCTTTGGGACATGTGTAAACTTTTCCAAATGTTCTTGCCACAGACCGCTAAACAGTACTCAGTTCATTCTGATGAAGTTGTCTAACATTCCCTACTGCAAACAATTTTTAATAATGTTTTAATATTTTTATACATTATTTTTTGTACATGTCAGCATAGACTTGAAAATTATGTTGAGAAATAATGAAAACCAAACTAACCCTTGTTCATGCCAGCTGACTGGAAAATCCTACTAAGAGTGCTTTGTCTCCATGAAAGGCAAAAAAAAAACCAGAATAGCAATCGTGGTAACAGTATGCACTAGGAGTGGAGCCAGGAGAGTGAAGAGAGTTAGTAGTAGCAGATGACTTTAGTTATTGGAGGAAAAAAAAAAAAAAAAAGAAGAAGAAGAAAAGGGGAGAGGGGAGGGAGGGCAAAATAATTCATTCTCAAGTGAATTTAAGTTTTGGAATTTTGTTATCAGCAGTCTCAGGCATAGTTCCCCCAGCTAATTGCTCAGCAGCCTGGTATGTCCATAAACATCCCTTGATCTGTGCAGGTTTCATCAGCATCTCACCACTTAGCCTCCTTGGCATACTTCTTGGCACAGGCTTTCTTGTATTTTACCCCTTTATAGAAACGAGGTCATCTCCCCTGTGCCCCATAACTCATGCTGACACCCTCTGCATCCCCGTCTTCTTACTGAAGTGACTGTACCCTGCAACAGAGTTACAGTCCAACGAGAGCTCTGAACTTCTCAGTTTTTCTTCATAGACATTTGACAGCAGAGCAGATGTAAAGACTTTATAAAGGTTTATAGGCTCAGATTCTTTTTGTCTTAACACAGAGTTAACAGAGACAAACTGTATATATTTCCTTCTATTGCCTTGGAGATGAGGAAGATACAGAACTACGTAGAAAATGGCCACTCCAGAGAGAATATCATCAGCATAGCTGATACTTGTCTTCACCTTCTCCCACAAAGCATTCTGTTTTCATTGGGATCTTCCCTGAAGACATCTAACTAGGAATTAGAATAAGTCCATTATCTCCTTTCACAGGACTGATCAAAGCAATTGTAATGTCTAATGGTAAGGAAGCCAGGCTGGAACTGTTGGCTTAAATTGTAAGGCTCCTACACCTATTCCAATAAATTGTGTCACCACTGGGACATCTCACCTTACTCGGGCAGTATTTTAACCTGTACTGAAGTCTGTTTTTTTTCTCAGTCTTCAGTCTGAGATACACAGTCTTCTTAGTTATATTACATAATTTATTTCTTTTTTTTTTTAACAAACCTTTTCTCTGTCCAGGTAATAAAAGCTCTTGCTATAATTAATTTGTAATGATTGCAAATATTTTTGTTTCTGTTATATTCATAGTGTAAATTTCACCCCATGCTTTCTAAATGGGGATTTCATTTCGTAAACTAAAGTGAATTGTAGATTCTCAAAGAACTATTTTTTGTTAATAGACATCATCTCTATTTTTTATTTGGAGGCTTTTGTTAGGGATAACGTTTGAACCTATAAACTACCTGGAGATAAAGCCAACTGACTTTAATTTTGTTATGGCTTGATTGTTTCAGCACAAAGCTTGTTATTTTGCTGTTTTTTCTCTAGATAGATGTTCTGGTGTAGTCTCCATGCTTTGTGTCAATGAACATTGTCTTAGAATCAAACTAACTGAACAGTCTTACTGCTTTGAGTTTAGTGACTTACCACAGTGAGAAACTTGATCCTTTAAACTGTTATGTATTGCATCTAAATAACTGTTAAATTTTCTGTAGCATAGTGGCTGTGTGAAAAAGCACTGCAATATACTAGTACTCATTTAAGTCTGTGCTTTGAGATTGCTATTCTTTAACAGGCTATAGTTTCAACAATTTATTAAACATCGTTTTAGTAGCTTTCAGTGAACTGTAATGTCATCCACTTAAAAGGATTTAACGTAAATCATAATTTAGAACCAGCAATAGCACCAGAGAGAAAGAACTGAACAACACAACAGATAGTCACAGAAAACTGAACCAATTCTGTAGCCACATTAAGGGGCATCACACTTTCTGTTTATACTCTAACTGGTGCTTAGCCTCCGTGGCAGAAGAGGAGAGTGCACCTTATTCACCTTGGGAAAAAGCTTCTAATGTTTTCTTACAAATGCAACATTTTAATTGAAAATGTAGCAGAACACTGTACTCAGCCTTTTTCTTCTGACCTCCCAGGCATATGGTTCTGGTTGAATCTCTGGATCAAGAAATGATTAAAAGTGCATTTTTTTTTAGAATTGCATGTGACCTTTAAACATAAGACCTTGTCCAAAGCCACATGCCAGTGACTCATGCTACTAGTGTCATGTTTCACAAATTCTTAGTTGTGATAAACAAATGGTAGCAAAGCCAAGCAGGCAAAAATCCCCTACTGTATATGATGGTTTACAGGAAAAAGGCAGAAAACAGGATTCAGTGTGTTTTCTTTTTCTTCTTTTCTCCTCCCAGTAAATGATGATCTGATGAATGGTGTTACTGAAAATTCTTCTAATGAACTTCGTTTCCTCTCTCTCAGCTACTAGAAAGTTTCCTATTTCTTCTTGTCTTGAGGCTCCTTTTTTTTTTTTTTTTTAATCTGTTTTGCTGCTACCTAACCCCTACCAAGTCTGTAAATAAGCAGGTGTGGGGCAGACAGCCACTTTCATGACCACCATTCCCAATTCTGTCACAAGTACCAACATCACAACCAAATATTTATCTGTGAAATCTTAACTGTTTATTGTGAAGCCAAGAATAGCCTTACATTCACTGAGTATGATGATAGGTCTTGCTGTTCACTGCTGTATTGCAAAGTTTGTTGCTGATCTTTTGCGAACAGCATCAAGGAATTGGAACAAGAATATCTTGTCCATGTTTTGCATGGGGCCTCATAAAATGTGTTAAATGAGAGGAAAAATAATTGCAGGGAGATATTGCTAAAGCTCATAGGTGTGTGAGAAGTAATACATCTGCCTGGACATAGATACGTGAAAAACCCCTGCTTTCCCTTACATGCTTAAACAGTGAGTCAGTATAAGCAGATTGTTTACAATTTATTCACAACATGGAGTTGTGAGTAAAACACAGACGTGTGTGGATATTCCTGCTCACACCTGAGGTACAATCTGACTATATGGTTCTGCATGTTATACTTTGGCACATTCAGCTTTTCTAAGGATGCCAAGATTTTTTTGTAGGAGTTCATTGTTGAAAGTATGTGCAAAGCTGTTTTAAAACTTGCTTCCAGGCAGTTCAAGTATATAGAGATGAATTCATAGTAGAAATGGATGTTATAACCCCGATGTGGAAGAAATACTTACTCAGAAATGGTGTGTTCAGTATATCTGTAGCAATTAATTTTAATCAGCAGCTAAACACACAAGCCCATGATATTTCTGGGTTTTGCATCAGTTCAATGTTAAGTTATCTGTGTCTTTTAGGCCCATCTGAAGTGTCAGCAATTATGAAATTCAGCAGGAGACCAACATGTCCTGATGCCTCAGTAGCAGCAAGTCTACCTACGCCTCCTGTACCAAGGCACAGGAAGAGTCACAGCCTGGGAAACAAGTGGGTACACCAGGCTGTCTCACCATCAGGCAATTTCACACATCACAAAGGTTTAATCTGACAGCAGAACGCGCCTTGATATTTGCCTCTTCCCTTTCCTGTATTGCAGGAGAGTATAAGTCTTTAATGTCTATTCTGTAGGTTTACTCTTTATACTTTGTTGACACTGTTCTCTGCTAGTTCCAGAAATTGTCAGTACTCCAAAGTTGTATAGCTACTTTGGCCTGTGGATGCCTGGTGTACAGAATGTAGCTTATGTATGTGTGTATTTATTTATTAACATATTGACTAATAAATCTAAGGAAACATACTAGCTTCTTGGCACTCAGTATCGTTCAGGAAAGTTGTGACCTTTTGGACTGTTCTACAGGTTACAAACATTTTTCTCTGTACCACTTACCAGCTAAGTAATAGCACCTGCTCCCCATTTAAGGGTAGTGTATATCAAATTTCACATTTAATGGGTTAACAAAAAAGTAGTTTGCATAATTGATGTGTTAGTTCAGCTTAGTGCAGGATCACTGTGAAGTGTCTTAGCTGGAGCCTGCTTGTTTTTCTACCTTTGCATCTACCCATGATGTTCACATACTGTACACAGATGAGTAAAAAACTTATATAGTTTCCCATTTGCAGGAAAGTAATGCTTGTTACTTAAAAAGGCTGCTAACATTTGAAACTTGTTCAGGTAGTCAAGGAGCATATACACGAGCAGCAGGAAAATGAGCAGTACCATTTATCTGCTTGCTACCTTAATAACCTATAGATATTTATGATCATTGTATGATAAGGCAAAGTCTAAGCAGAAAAATCAGACAGAAGGGGTTATTATCAGATGGCATAAGAAGGTTCTTGCATTTTCATGTTATCAGGTGACATAAGAAGGTTCTTGCATTTTCCTCCCTATATATTTCCAGTATGATGTGTCAGTTCAGTGTAGTGGAGAGCAAAAGTGCCACCTTTCCGACGGAGAAGCCACGCCACCTTCTGGATGACAGTGTCCTGGAATCGCACAGCCCAGCCCGCAGCCATGCACTGAACTCAATTTTCACCAATGGCGTTTCCATAGGTAGGATATGGGGGGGAATTGACATACCTGTTCTTCAGTCCCAGTTCTCTGGAAACTCTGAGAGGTCCCCAAAAGCAGGAAATTATGAAGGTTATTAGTTCCTGGGCAAAAATTGATCCCTTTTATAGAAGAAAGTAGATTAGAGCTACTGCTCAGATATTTAGTCAACTTTATCTCAACTTTCCAGAATTACCTAGTGATGGTTTTGGTAAAAGTGGCATGATGGAGCACTTTCTTCCTATATGTTCTGTACATAACATGGAGTGTTTGTTAGCCTTCACAGGTTTAAAAAAAAAAAAAAAAAAGTGCTACTGCCAACACAGTATATATTCACAAATAATACATTTCTTTCACAAAGCTAGTTTTAACGATGTATTTTAGAAGGTGAGAAAATAATTTAGCTGCACTCACTGAGACATAAAAGAAGCTTAAAATAAACTTGTGAAAAAGGTTGATGACAATAACATTATGGTATTACAATTAATTAACTATAATAAAAACATCAAGAATCTGTATTCTAAGCAAGAGAAGGCAACCTTTTACATGACTTAGACTATTTCTAGAATAGGAAATAGACTGCAAAGGCTAGCAGAATACTTAATCAAGGAGAGCTTGACACTAAGATGATCTTTGAACTTCTGAAAATACAGCCACAGTTCACTTCAGTGTTATACTGAGCATTAGAGCATCACTCTTGGACATATTAAAACTGAGTTAAATAGCTACGCAAGGCAAGGAGGGACAAATTGGTCATAGGCTTCAAAGAGAAAAAGGGTTTATCATTGTGAATTACATCACATTGTTACGGCTCCTAGCAGCAGCTGGCATACCATCTGTTACAGGTGTGCTTGCTTGTTGAAAACAAATCATGCTATCTTGTCTGATAACTTTGAATTACAGATGTTGAGGTAGAAATACTGCTTTACAAAGTGATTGTATTTTGTGTTCCTGAAGTATTCAGCTTTTGAAGGAAAGGCAACATAATTAAAATAAAAGTAACATGCAAATATCTGGTATTTAAGCACAGCAGCAATTATGACTTCATTCATCAGTGAGAAATTATAAATAGGCTGATGTAAGCCTATTCCAATTTTAGATTGTACCATGTTCTCTAAAGACGAACTTGGAAACATGATTTCAGTGAGCAATTTCCATGATAGTATATAAAAATTATTATGGTGAGCCACGTAAAATGGCTTTTTATTTTCCTCTGGGTGGTTTTCTTACTCCTTCTCTGAACTCCTCTTTTTCTAGATAGCAGTGAAAGCTCAGAATTTAGTGAGGAGCTGTCATCAGGGCTTGAAAGGTGAGTTAGTTTTTGTTTCACTCACTGAACACTATACAGATTTAGCTGAGAAATTCCTGAATGATCCCTAGCACAGATAAGCACTAAATCAATAGTTATTTTTATCAAATTATTGATCAGCTAATAAAAAATTGAAGACATTTTTTAAAGTAAAGCACTGTCAAGTTGTTGTATTTTTCTTCCCATGGACCTGAAAAAATTGGGAACTACTTCTTTTATGTTTACCAAACCCTAACTGTTGAAGTCTCAAACTAGACTAATTATCAGATACTTACGTTCACAAACAGGGGTCGTTTGTACGCCACACTTGGGCCTAACTGGAGGGTACCAATCCGGAATTCTCCTAGGAGTCGAAGCTGTGTCTACAGGTACAGTTCAGGCCTACTTTGCTCAGTGTATGGTGCTAAACTTTCATTGGGCCTCTGTTCTTTCCTAGATCAAAAAGGTATTTTGTGTCTTAAAGTATCCTTGTATATCAGCTTATGTGACTCTTCCTGTCCCACTTGTAAAAATTCCTGTTAATGCTAAAACTGTGTCAAGGCCAATTCAGGTGAAATTCAATTCAGGTGCTGATTCAACTGGTAATTACATCTGGCTTCCATATTGCAGAAAGCTGTTGTTTACTTTTGAGTTTTATGACATTACAGAAGCAGGTTTGTCATGAAGGCTACATTAGCATTTAGACTGACTTGTTTTTAATAAAATTATCTGTGATTAATAATGAGGTTAGAAGGATGCCTTCTCTACCCTTTCTCAAAATTTCCTTCCTGATTTGTAGGACAGCTAGCTACCCATAACATCCATTTGTGTCAGAGAGCATTAGTAGGATGTGTTGGTTTTGTACAGTATAGAGGTGTGACCTTGGACCCAGAGTAGGAGAGGGAACAACTGCAGTGCGTATGTAGCAGGTACTCCCAATGCTGCTAGTCACTAAACCGTGGACTTTTCAGAAACAGGTAATCCATTTGCAGCCCAAAGAGAGGTGATGGGGAAAATTGTGTGTAGTTAGTCATAAAATAAACTTTAAAAAATAAAATTGGTTGCATTCATACCTGTTGGAACTTGATAAATTCTGTGATAGTTGGAAGTGAAGAAGTGTATATAAGCAGTAAAGAAAATAGGGCCCAGATACAGTATTCTGCAAATACTGAGATTTAGATGGGGTTTAAATCCAGTCAGTTTTTATTTTGTCTAAATTACTTTACTATGGCTTTTGTAGAAATCTTGATATAATGCATAAATGTAAGTGCAGCCATTTTACCTGAGCTAGTAACATCTGACAACATGCAAGTCAGAAGTTAAAAAGGATTGTAAATATGGTACAAATAAATAAATAAAGGAGTAACATTTTAACAATATTTCAGCTATACCTGCTTCTGAAAAATACTCCCTTATATACGTCTGTCTAATAATACTGGGAAGAATACACATTAGCACAGACAGGGCAGTTCCATTTGATCAAAGTAGTCACACCTGCCAGTTTGAAGTGCAGGTCTTGTATAGGTAGGTGCTGCTGTGTATATCACATTCACTAGCCTGTGTTTTTATGATACCATCTGACTTGTTCATATACAGAATGATGTTTCTTTTGCAACTGACTGTGAGACTGTGTTCATGTGCTTTTCCTTGTATTTGTTATCAGACATGATTTAATTGTCTCTGGTAAACTTATATTACAAATACCAGGATTGGGATTACGTGATAATGAAGAGAGGTTAGCAGCAGATAATTCTAGTAGATCACTCACTAATCAATCTTTGGTTGTTATATTATTAGCATCTGTTTATATTTCTAACTTAGCTGGTACTTGAGTTCTTTCAGTTGCAGCACTTTTTACTGTAGTATGTGGGAAGCTCTATCAGGAAGCCTCTGTCAAGGCTGTATGGACTCTTTACCAGGGATCTGACTCTTTATTAGGGAGTGTAGTGATAGGACAAGCTTTAAACTAAAAGAGGGTGGATTTAGATTAGATACAAGGAAGAAACTCTACCATGAGGGTGATTAGGCACTGGAACAGTTTGCCTAGAAAACTCAGGTATGTCCCATCCTTGGAAGTGTTTAAGGCCAGGCTGGATGGGGCTTTGAGCAACCTCGTATAGAGGTAGGTGTCCCTGCCCATGGCAGGGGGTTTGGAACTAGATGGTCTTTAAGGTTCTTTCCAACCCAAACTATTCCATGATTCTATGTTTGTACTGGGTATTAAAACAATATTTTAATCACTGTACAATACCAATTTGTTACTGTTATTTAGTTATCTCAATTTTTTTTCCAGTTAGCCAAGGTAACTTCATATATTTGTTTTTGATAGCTGAAGCTCCTTCTAAGGTAAAATTTTATCTGTGGGAGCTCTTACTGCTGAAATTTTAAGCTATTAATTTTCAGAAATCCAGATAATTTATTTAATTTACCAGAATAAAAAATGAAACTTGCTGAATTTCCCTTTGGCTTCAGGCCTTAGTATTTATTTTGCTTTATTTTTGTTTTATTTTTTATGTCTAAGCCCTGAGAATAGAATCTTTTGTTAACCTGCTATTTTTAAAGATTGTACTTCCCTTTAGATGTCTAGGTCTGGAAAATACATATTTATAGAGTGAAATGTCTAGTGATAAAATATATTCAAGGCAATACAGGAAAAGTATTAGAGTTAATATTTAGAATTATGTTATTTACTTCTTGTTCTTCTTTAGCTCAAAACGTATGGTAATGTTATGTCTCTCTAGCCCAACAGGGGCCTGCAGCTACACGTTAGGTAGTTCTACAGGAGTCATTTCCATGGAAGGGCCGTTAAGGAGAAAAACACTGCTCAAAGAAGGCAAGAAACCTACTGTAAGTGATTCCCATTCTCCTGGTGATTCTAATTCAGTAGATTGTTTAAATTTCCAGGATTACATCCAACTTGCAGGCTGATAGTACACAAAATAATGTTCTTCGTTATTACCAACTGTAAAATCATGTGGAAAGTTTCAACTAGGTTATAACAAGGTTCTAATTCTTGCATGTCATTTGATTTACAGCAGCTTTGCTTCTCCCTTCATTTGCACAAAATGTCTCTTGTGGCAGCAAAGCAAGTCCCAGACAACATTCTAAATCAGCATGCATTTCTGTGAGGGCAGAATTTTAGTGTCATGGTGGAATGGGAAGGCTGCAGGGCACCCACCCTTAGCACCAAAGTCATGGTCGTTCATACTTACCCTAAATTCACAGGTCTGCAATGGTTCTGGTCTTATGCACTTGATAATTTTTTGTTTTCTTTAGAGTTCATTGAAAGTTTATATGTGGAACCCAACTGTTCAATACCGAAAGATTTGAAGAATTGCAGAAATTTCAACTCAATGGTACTGATCAAATGAAGATGTCTAAGTTTTGTCCAGTAGAAGGCAGCATGCTACTTTGCTGTGAAGCAATCAGTCCTGATACTTTTAGGAGATACCCAAGAAAGATAAGGCAGGGGGGTTGGAATTAGATGATCTTTAAGGTCCCTTCCAATCCAAACCATTCTGTGATTCTATGAAGATGGATTGCATTCACAGCCAGACACCTAAATTTAGGTATTTGGTTTGATTTACACCAGAAGACACTCTTTATCTAAGTTTCCCTTCCTGTCTTCTAAACTTACCTTCAGTAGTACTTGGACTTGCTATTGAATAGATTTTTAAAATGTCTGAGATATGTTAAGTTTCTGTTACTGTTTCCCTTTCTGATTCAGCTCTCCTCATGGACTAGATACTGGGTTATGCTTTCAGGATCAACTCTTCTGTACTTTGGAGCAAAATCTTTACGAGGCACTGAAAGAAAACATGTAAGCTTTAAATTTGTTCTAAAAGCAAAACTTGCATATTCATAAGCAGATCTGAAAGGGTGTTTGAAGAGTACTTGCTTTTCTACGGTAAGCAATATGCCTGCACAACTTTTGCAATGAGAAATTAATCCCTAGTACAGACTCCGCTGTGACTTACTTATCTGTCTCTTCCAGTATAAATCTACACCTGGTAAAAAGGTTTCCATAGTGGGCTGGATGGTGGCACTGCCTGATGACCCTGAACATCCTGATATTTTCCAGCTAAATAACCCTGATAAAGGTAGATGTTGCAGAGTGTGCATTCTCTGCATTGTATTTCTATGATGGGGAGTGATAGCTATTGCTGAGTTTGTAGATGACAATATTTACAGTGACACTCATTTAAAAGAATGAAGAGATATTTTCAGAGGAGGATACAAATGAAGTTGATCATACTTCTGTAACACCCTGCGGTACTTCTGTGGTGTCTACAGAGGTATTGCTGCATAGACAGTTACTGTAAGTTTTCCAAAAATTGAAAGACCAGTGTTAGATTTCTGCATGTATATGTACCTGCATACCTTAATCCCTGAGTTCTGAATAGCTTTCTTTAAATTGACCTATATCAAATCTTGACTTACAGTAAGGAAAACTAAAATATTATGAAAGTTCTCCAAACATCAAACCATTTCCCCCAAAAAATAAATAAATATTTTTTAATAATTAATTTTGAAGGGCTGTAACTCTTCCACTTTGATCCACCTTTAAAGTAAGATGAGAAAGACTCTGGGATTGAGTGGTTGCATAAAGATTTCTGAGGCTTCCTTCACTTCTCATATGGTCAATTTCTGTACTAGACATGGATTCACATCTCTGGTGATAAGTGCATCTCTTGGTTGTTGAATAAAATGCATAATGTGTTTGATAGCAAAAAAAATAAAAATTACAAAAAACTAATCATGGAGGAAACGTGCAGTAGGACACTGAAAAAACATAAATTTACAAATATCAGAAACATTCTTACAAGTTTGGCAGTAGCTGTGACAGTCTTAGTGAGAAGAAAGCCAGGAGTAAATTAGATCACCGCAACGTCCTTTCCAGACTTTTCTGTAGCTGTAATTTGGCCTCTCTCTCTACACACTCTCCTTAGCTTTGCAGAGCATTTATGTTCTCATGCTGCCTTCACCCAAGGATTGTTGGATAACATGCCTCACATGGGCTCTATTGTATGGGCACAATGCTATGTTAATTTTGTACCTCAAATGCTCATTAACAGTTTACTTAACAACTTCATCTTTTGCACAGGATTTAGAATTCTCTGAAGCAGTATGTCTGCAAGTTTAGAGCCCTCAATTCTCTTATTTTATAGGCAATGTTTACAAATTCCAGACTGGTTCAAGGTTTCATGCAATATTATGGCATAAGCATTTGGATGACGCATGCAAAAGCAACAAGCCTCAGGTAAGGCTGTGAAACTATTTCTACCCGCTTTTTCCTATTTTTCAGAAAACGCTTCCTAGAAAAGATACCTGTTTTAAATGTGTGCACAGCCCTGTGGGGACAGACATAACTCCTTATTTTGTACAGTGATCCAATTTTTCAGTAGGAGGAATGAAAGTTTTTTAAAACTATAGAATTCCCACACCAAATCAGAATTTGTCACGGTCTACCTATAGGTTTGGTGACCCTAACAGCATACAACCTCTACAATTGCAGCTTCAAGTAGGGCAGCCCCATCTTTACTTCAGAAGGGGCTTTCTCGTGAGCAGAGAAAGTAGCAAACATACTGGCATTTACACTGATGGCTAGGTTTATAACTACTTATTGAAGAGAGTGTCCTTTAAAATGTTGTTTGTCCTTCATAAAAGCAGCGTCATTTTTCTCTTCAGGGAAAACATTCATTCTTGGAAGGATTTCCCAATGTTTTATTAATAGGATGATGATCCATATAGAAGATACATATATATACATATAGGATATATAACAGGATGCAGCTCAAGAATCCTCTTTACACACACAGCCCTTCCAACTCTTCCCCCTAATGACTTCCTAGGATACTTAGTCTGGATTTAGTCCACAAGTAGAAAAATCATTTGAGTCTTTATCTTTCAGTTACAGGGTTAGCCCTCTTTTGGGCATTTGCGACTGATGCTGCTTTTTGCATTAGATAATAAATTATCAGTACACTGTATTTTGCAGTTTCCCAGTGCTGTGATATGCTCAGGAGCAATACACTGTTGAAAAATTTACGTTTTTTTCCAGGTACCTGCTAATCTAATGTCATTTGAATAATTTGCTCTCTTACCTGCTGTGACTTCAAGTGCCAAACTGAAGAAACAGGTTATTGTTCTCTAAGGAGGAAGAGGAGAAAAGAATGGTTTTCCTGATGTGAGCTATCCACAGCTGTTTCAGCACTTTCCTATGTAACTTGAGAGTGATTCTGAAACATCTTCTAACAGCAGAAAATGAATGTTGTCCTTAGGACCAGACATAGTCTCATGCACTGAGTGAAAGAAAACAAGTTAGATGGACAGAAAATTAATCCTGACTCCTGCAGGATTCTAGAGCACTCATTTTTTTGTGGTCACAGACTGTCCCTGAACTGATGTTTGACCACAAACTGAGCATCATATCTTCTGCCTATCCTTTTTTAAACTGTTATTTTTATTGTTAAGCTGCTTTGTGTGACTGAAGAACATTTGGCCCATGTTGGGTTTCAATTCTTTCTAATGCACAGAATGATTGACAGTGTTAACTTGCTGCAGAGTGTCAATTAGAATAGAAAATTGTGGAACAACGTTTTTATAACCTAAGTGCACTGAGCTGCTTGGCAATGTGGCTGCCTCAGATTTTGTATCAAATCTCTGGACAATTCTGCTGTTCACATTTGAGCTATTTGGGAAAAAATGTATTTTGGCACTGGGCATTTTCTTTTCATTCAGTTACATTACTCAGAAATGCCATGACAATGTATTTAAGGTGTACGTTTTTAAATTTATATTGTGTTAAAGGTCATCTTTCATTCTCTTACTAGTGGTATAGCTGCTTACATTTTTTTACATTTTTTTTGAATCTGAATGCTCTTCATCCTAAATTCCTTGATACGTGGAAGGGGGTGATCAGGTGCTGTGATTCATGTGACCCTGGCTCTTCAGAATGATTCCATATCATTATTTTCTGTCTTTCTGTTGATGACCCAGCCCCATTCAACAGTACATGATGCGCCTTAATGACATATAGTCATGGTACTGCTAAATCATGATGTCAATGAAAGCTAGGCAACACTGTCTGATAATGGAACATGTACAAAGAAACCTCCATGCCAGTGTCCACACAGTTAAAAAAAAATAAAATACAGGGAGCCTTATTATTAACGGAGTCTTTTCCTGTAAAGGAACTCTTCTAACTCTTCCTACTTCCATAGCTATATCTCTGCTGTTCCCTAGCACACCTGTGGTCAGAGTTGTTAGAATTATATTCCCATGGTAAGTTCAGTGCTTTTTCAATTTGAAACTCTCTTGCTATAAGGCATCACTGTTCATACCTCCTTAATCACAAAGAGGAAAATCTCTTTTGAATTTCCTAAGATTGCATGGAGGAGATATTTTCAATACATCCAGCTTTGCAGACCATGAAAAAATGAAAGACAGTTTAAATGAACAGAGCCTATATTAGAACAAGCTCCCTGGCACTAGTGGTACTTACTCTGTGGCCTTGCATGATTCTCTGAATTTTGATTTTGAAACTTCTCTAACAGCAGCAACAACAATCTGTACTGTTAAAGGTAGGTTGACTGTAATTTTTTTTTTATTTTATTTTAATTGTCCATATTACAGTCCTGAGAATTAAGTCTAATTCATACCAGCTTTTCAAGAAAACCATTTCCTGACAACTCCTGAATTTAGGTCCTGGGACGTGAAAATTTATGTAAAGTTGACAGAGACCCTTCAATAAATAGATCAAGAGTTCTGTGAAAAGAGTAGTATTGCAAAATATATTTATACTTTTTTTCACTTTAAATTAAGACAACAATGAACCAAGAAAAACACAAGTGAAGTCAGAGCATCCAGTGCTATTAGAGACAGTGTAAAAGCTTTTGAATGCTAAAAACCTGTCATCAGTAACTTAATTCAGACTGTTAGAATATATTTTCTGAATTATCTGCACCTGAGAACTTGTATTAGTTAACAATGAGATTATTCATGAGAATACAGGTGTTACATGGACTGTCATCTTAATGAGTATGCTACCTATAGCCACGTGTATCATGTATTATTAGTAGTCATAGGGTTTGAATGATGTCCAGTTTATTCAGTATTTTAGATTACACTTACACCCTTAAAGCTAAAGATGAAATGTTATTTCTCAGTACATATTACATGCAGATACATGTATTGTCAAAATACTATCTATTATGGAGTAGCTACATTTTAGGTGGGCCAACAAGAGAGGTACTATATACAGGAATTAAATCTTAACTGCAGGCATCAAGAATGCTGACCAATGATGACACACTAACCAAAGAACAACTGTGCATGTAAAGAAGTGATTTTGGGGTGGGTGGTTGTGTGTGGTTTTGTTTGTGTTTGTAGTGCTTTTTTGTTTTTGTTGTTTTTTACTTTATTAGTAGCCCTTTCCCCTTAAAAGGGAATAAAGGGATCTGTCTTAAATGTAAGCTAAATTTAAAATGGAACACTCATTGGCATAATGTGCATATATATTAGAACACCAATTACATATTTTCCAGCATATTGTAGTTGAGATAAACTAATGGATGTCATGACAAATTTCAGCTATGTCTAATAAGCTTCCCTTGGAAAGAAGAATGATGTGCTTGTACACATTCAGAACTTAATAGCTTTTAGAATCTAAGGGCCTTTAAAGTGTATATGTTACTGTATTTGCAAGAGGCAGATTTTTCTGTTCTTCAAAGATGCACTATTTCTCAATATTATGAAATGATGAGCCATAGAGCTTGTTGGAGTAGTTACAAAGGGTCCATTTTCACTTCTTTTAAAAAAGATTTCCAACTAAAAAGGAAACATCTTTACCAAAAAAGATCCAAAATAGTGTGGCATGAATGAATTAAAACATTTATGAATGATTCTTACATCTAGTCATTGGTCACTGAGATATGTATTTGAGGAGAAATAAAACCTTTCAAATAATCCTATTGAGAACCTTGGAATTTGGAAATGTGTCAGAAGAACTTGAAAGCATTCACATTATTATAATTTTAATGTTAAATATGTCTTATATATATATACATAAGATAGATGAATGTAGCAGATAATAGACTTACACAATAGTCAGGTAAAGTCTTTTCAGTATAGCAAAATTGTGAAATTACTGTACAATATAAAAAAAAAAAAAAGATTCAGAATGATGGAGCAGTTTAAGAATATTACTAAAAATAGCTTGATCCAATTTTAAATGAATTTATATATATTAAACAGATTGTGGCTACTGGTTTGGGATGTTTTGCTGTCATTTGACAGCATTTGCTGTCATCAGGTACTTTTAATGTGAATTGAAATCTGCTATTGACATACAACACATTGCAAATAGGTACTGGTTAATACACCATTTTCACAAAAAATGTCACAAACCATGCAAGTTTCATCTATTGAAGAGAATAACTGCAATAGTTGTGTAGAAGCAAACATTATCTCAGAATGACTTCAGAATTGTGAAGGTATACAATGTATTCAGGCAATATTAACTACTTAATCTGCGATTTTAATGTTACTCGGTGCCAAAATGCATGTTTTTCCAAATAGCACTACAATGAGGCAAAGATAGTCCTTTTCAAATTGCTATTTACTTGTCACATTGTAATCTAAACCAGTTTCAACACTTCGGTTTGTTTTGTGTGAAAACTGTTGCACTATTTTTGGCCGTATCTTTCAGCAGTCCATTGCATGCCATTTGTGTAAGGATTCTTTCTATAATTCTTGTGAACTGTCTCACCTGTAATAACCACTAAACCCTAGCATTGGAATCAAGATTTTTGGCAAAGTATTTTGTTACCTCAGTCTTGTATCAATTTGCTGTATTTTTCAGCTTGTTACATTGATAATGATTGTTTCACTAATTAAATACTTTAAGGAAAGGAAAAAAAAATATATTGTTTACTTTGACAGAAATTACATTTGGTTGTAAATTTAAAAATGTGTGAAATGTGTATGCTGTTAACAATAAAATGTTTTAAAAAGGAATAGTAGAGGTACAGAAAGCATTTTTCAGCTCAAAGGAAGCCAATGTTTTATTTGTGAATGAATGGTAATACAATTGAACAGATTTTATAGTTCACACCATGCATTTGATAGCATAAATACAACAAAATCATAATTTCTAACAGAAAAATGAAAATCCCTCCAGATTTTCAGTTCTGGGTTTGGAAAGTCCAAAGTAGAGACATTTATCTTACTGTTTTCCAAATGAAAGTATTTAATCACAGCCAAACATGCATATTGACTTGAACAGCAAAGTAGATTTATTTGCACTTATTATTAAATATTATTTAGCCACATGGGTTCTAATTTCCTGTCTGCTGAAATCAATAGGATTTTATATTTCATCCACTAATAAAACTATCTGCCCTAAATTGCACAGGATATCAGTTTTGACATCTGTAATAATACCTTCTGGTTTGAGATCTGAAATATTCTTTCTTATTTCAGTGATGAAATCAGGGTTCACTCAGAACCTTGAAACACTGAGCACTGATAGGGAAATCATAATAATCAAGTATTCAGTAGGAAATTCTCTTGGAGAAGACCAACATGGAAGTTGGCCAGTGTCTGTCCTTTTTTGATAGCTTCTCATATTATAAGCACCATTTTTTCCACATTTGAGGGAAGTAGGCTCCTTATGAGAGGTAAGTAGGGTGTTTTAGCTGCAGAATAGTAATTTTATATGAAGTTGCCTGAGAGGTGAGACCTTACCTAACGTGAATGGCAGAGCAAAACAAGATAGCAAACAAAAAATAAATAAAATGGCTGCTTTCAGAGCTGAAAATGAAAGCACATATCCCTTTCCTGAAATTGTCTCATTTTCCTGTTTTCCCCCAGAAACAGGAAGACTTGTTCAAGAGTTCAGTACTTTGTAGTCTTGGAAATCACTTGGATCTGTACAGTTTTCCTCCAGGGCTATATCCACTGTTTGATTATAAATATTTTATAAATTAAGCATCAGTGAATCCCTTACATCTACCAAATGGTTCATTTCACTGATAGCATTAATACAAATGGAAGAAGGAAATTGGAATTCTTCTCCCATTGGGCAACAGGATAGAAAATACACTAAAAGAACACATTAGGAAGGAAAAGCAATTATACTCATTATATTCCAGAATGTCATTGTATTATTCAGAGGCAAATTTCATGGAGAGAGAGAACTACTTTCTGCATTGCAGTATTTCACTGTAATGCAACATTTTTCTGTCATAGAACACCTAAGGATGAGTACTGAAGAGCTCATTAAATTTTAGTTTGTTATGTAAGCTTCTTCATTTGTAATCTGAAAAAAAAAAAAAAAAAAAAAGAAAGAAATTTGTTCCTACTTCAGATGTCAGGCATCAAAGGGTGATATGTAAGTGAGGTAATGAGATTACTGGTAAACTATGTTCATTTTTTTTCTGAACTTGTAAAGATTGTTGTGGTATTTCTGTAGTTGTGATCTATTAATAGCAACATTTATTTATCACATTGTGAAAATACGCCAGACATTTCCTTAGGGTGCAAAGAGAAAAGAAAGTTAGTCAAAGTTTGTGTGTCTCTGTAGACCTCAGATGTGAAAGCAAGTCAGATAAGCATATTGGAAAGGATGAAAACTCCCATTTTATGTCAACTCAGCACAGTTGTTCATGAGGAAAGTGCAGATAGTAATGAATTGGAGGAAGTAGCCTTTATACTTCTGGACTTTGTAGACTTGCTCTTACTGCCAGAAATCAGCTTTTCAGCTTTAAGGAAGAGTAGATCTAATTCCAAGTGATTATTTGGTTTATGTGATCCATGGCTCGGGTTTGAAAGTGTGCAGCAGCTGGAAAATCAAAAAACAAATGCATTCATTCTGGCATCTGTACAGAGAAAAGTCTGTTCAATTTTGCAGAATAATAATAATAATTAAAAAAGTAGACATATAATTGATTTTACATGATTTATTAATTGATACCGCTACCTTAATAAAGTAAATATATTTTTTTGATTATATGAGAACACTTCAGACCTCTGGAAATGCTGGCAATTATTTGTAGCCAAATGGTTAACATTTCCTGAAGTAATACAAAATATTGATGTGAACTTGTTTGACACAAATGCGTAGAATGAATGTATGCCTCCTCTGTTAGAGGGTGATGTCATAGTCTTTCACAGGGCACAAAAGACTGAAAGTAGAAGGCTAGGGAAGGGACAACTTGCTATATAGAAATTAATAGCTGAAGATTCAAAAAGATTTTTTTTTCTTCCTTTTAGATTGCAAAGTGTCCTTTGCTGTTTTCAAGTACTGCAATAAATTTAAGCCTAACCACTCCTGTCTGCATTGTTTAGTAATGCAATTGTGCAATTTCTTTAGGAGGGAATACAGTTTTATTTCATATACCATGTGAAGATGAGACCTAGCAATTCCCAAGCAGTGAATGTGCTGATTTACCATTAGGGGAAGCATCTGTGGCTATGCAGTTCATTAGACATCTTGGAGTTCAAGCTGCCTTTGTCTTGCTGCCTACTCTGTGCTTTGAGGAGGCAAAGAAAGAGGGAAGATAATTTAATGTCATAGCTAGCCAACTTTGAACCAGCCCTTAACTTGTTGCTATTCCATGGCAAGGGCACATTGGTTTCAATCAAATGTCTCATTTTGGAGAAAGACAACAGGATGCTGTGACATTGTAAAAGGTAGGAAGCAAAAAAAGGCTAGATGCTAAAGTGGTGTATGTATGATGCAGGGGAAACTCAGATGATGACTGATTAAGGCTCTCAGTTAAGCCTTAAGATCATTCTATAAAACTGGAAACATTCTGATGGTGATTGAAACCAGCATGCTTATATTTTGCAGTTTTCTCACAGCTTTGTAAGCTTGCTAAGATACTGTCTCAGTGGTGAATTGGGTTAAGACAAATGTCTTCACTGTAACCCCTTTAGCACTATGACATACAAGCAGTCTAGATTAAGTTGTTTGCTAACTGTGATGGTTTTGTTGTTGTTGTTTTGTTTTGTTTTTTTCTTCTTTGCTAATTCTGTGTGTGAAATTTCACTTCAGTAGTTAGAGAAGATTGGGTCTGGGCTTCTGTGATTTTATTCTATTAAATGCTTGTGAGTTTTATTCATGTTACTTCTGCTGTTACTTAATTTTCTAATGGAGGCTGGTTCCTTAGATAGTTTTGTTTCTGTTTAGTCTTTACAACATATAGAGGCTGGCATTTGTACTTTTTTTTTCTTTTTAAATTCATTTTGTTTCCTTATAGATCTGATAGTCATAAAAAATCATTTGCTTGTCTCTATTTCTTTTACTATACCATTCAGTGAGTGAGATGCTGCCGAGATTTAGCTTTATAATTGAAGGAGGGTTTTTTTTTACCCAAGATTGTGGTGCCAAAGGCAAGGTGGTAGTGCAATTCTTTACTTACTAAGTCTAGGGAACCTGATATGTTTTCAGCTGGTGATAACTATATAGAATATCACTGGAATCCTGTTCTGGTTCTTTTCTTTATTCAAAGGAGAAAAAAAAATATACTGCAGATGTTGTTTGAATATGGACATAACGGTGTCTGAGTGAGAAGCAAGCTTAGTGTAGTCTGATAGCCAGTGTTCATTAGTGACTGGTCTCAGTTGCTTTCTAAGAAGCACCAAGAAATCCCATACCTGCCATTAGGGGTTATTCAGATTGTAAGATAATTCTTTCCTGTCTTGTTATCTGGTAGGTACCCAACTGAAGTGTTGCAGTAAATTGAAGAAGGTTTTTTTGTTGTCTGACCTTGTTACATAAATTATTAATGAAAGTCTTAATTCTTAATCTCAAAGGTATTTTGTTGTCAAGAGTTCTGTAAGATTTTGTAATGGCCTGAGGAGTTGTAGATAATGTATAGCAGTGTTCCAAGGTGGTTCAGATGTTGTATCAAAAAGCTATTGGGCAAAATTAAACCAGAAACAGGAAGGCAAGGACAGAAATGAGCAAAGTATTTGTGAGTATGTGCATATTTTCTGGTCAGGTTTCTTTGCTTTTCTTTTTAGCACACATATAGCCATTTGTAAAGTGTGAGGAAATTAGCGACACTGAGAAACAAGAATGTGGTCTGTTGCAAGCTTATACCACACAGATTACAATTCCAATATACATATATTACACTGTTCTCTACTTACATATTTCTACACTGTGTCCTGACACATTATAGGTTAGGGTTACTTTGCTATGTCTTGTATATTATGTGGTTTGTAGCAGGATTTTAAACTGGTTGCTTTTTTTTTTTTTTTTTAAGTCTCCAGTGTGCTGGCCTGCTAAAGCAAAATTATATTTTATTCTGTATATATTCTTTGAAAGGGAGAGGTGATGGGGGCACAGACAGTGAACACAATTTATATGCAGCCTATGCCCAACTGCCAACATTTGCATGCATTGTGAGGATGTAGGGGTCTGTCAGCCATGAGGAGATTACCATGTGACAATGATATTTGAGTTTAAAAAAAAAAAAAAATCTTAATTCACTGAATTTTAAAGTGAGAAAAGGGAAGAATAGAGAAGAAAGGGCCTGAAGGTTTGATTTTGTTGATGATGTTTTTAGTTTTCTCCTACATTTATTTTGTAAATCTTGTTTATAAGCTAATTTCTTTCCTGTCCTTTAAGGTAAATGGGCCAGGTGATTCCTTTGTGTCTTTACATTGAAGTATTTCTGGTCCTTTAGTCGCCCCTGTTACCTGTCTCTGAACTTCATTGTTTCTCTCCTACCTTTTTTACGCAGAATAAAGAGAAGTGTTCAGTGAATTTTCTATTTCCTCAGAAACACTGGAAACTTGTCAGTGTATTTCAGGATTTTTTTAACATGTTCACACATTCCTCTCTCTCTAGTTAATTAACAGTTAATGTAGCTAGCAAGGAAAGCTGTGCCAGGGAAGGACACATCAGTGCCAGTCCAATTCACAAGGGGGTGGTTCCTTCTGCCGTTTAAACAAAGCCACAACTGATCAGATAGAGACACCTCTCTTGCTGACTGCCACTCTTCCTTCAGTTTAGTAACGTACTGTCTCCAGGATAGAGGCTAGGAGAAGAGGCCCTCTAAAATGAAGATTTTGCTGAAGAAACTAGAAGAAAATGGTATATATAGGAGTATGGAGTCCCTTCTGTTCATGACGTGACCCCTGAAAAAGAGAAAAGGACTCTAGGTGCAAGCACAAGCCTGGAAAAATCCATGGTAACCTGGGCAAATTCATGCAGCGCTGTTTTGGTACAGTTTTATGAAAGTAAATGGGAAATGTCTTAAAGACAAAAGACATTTTTTCATATTGTTTTGTTTTGTTTTGTAAGTAGCAGAAAAGCTGCAGATATCTAATTAAAATGAGCTTAGTGCAGATTTTTCTAGTTCTCATGCTAAAATCAAGAGACCTGTTGAGATGTTAAGGTTTCCAGTCAGGTGACTACAATGTTTGTCTGACCGTTCTACAGAAGTGACTGTGTGCACACTGCAGCCCTTGGTGATCAAGTGCTTCACAACCTGAATCTACTCTACAAGGAAAAAAAATAAAATAAACAATAACGATGACTATAGTGCTTTTAGGGTGGAGCCCTTCCTGACATTAATCTACTAAAGTTTATAATTAATATTACAGATGGCTCTAGTATGAGTCACTCTAAACCTAAAAAAGGGGGAAAGGGGTGGGGAAGGACCCTAAAATAAACCTTATGTAAAACTCTTACCTGGAAATTCAGTGACAGGAAAAAAAAAAAAAAAACTGAAAGGAAAGAAGGCAAGGAGGGAAGGAAGGAAGGAAGAAAAAGAAAGTTGAAAGTAAGTTATTTCTTGATCTGATTTGGAAAGTGTCTTTTTTTGTATATGAGTAATTCACAGATTATGATAGTTTATCAGTAAAATTAGTTCCTTATGCTTCTGAGCAGCAGGAAAAGAAAATTACAGGAAATAAATTACTGCTTTGATATCTATACAAGACCACTCCTATTCTAGTTTATATACCTGGCGCCTGTACAGGCTCTGGGACCAGCATGACAGCCTGCTAAGTATTGAGTGGTATGTACTGCAGCTACTTCACTGTATTGTCACTCAAAAACATCAAATAGGCAAGTCACATACTACTTTCATAACAATACCTGTAAGTATAGCAATAGCATTAAAATAGAATAATAATAAAAATAAATTATTACTCCCCCCTCAATCCAGATGACTTCTTTTGAAGTGATAAGTAACTGCAAATTCAGGGACTCCTTTTGGAAACAATCTCCCATAACAACTTAATAAATAAGATTTATAATCTGTTTTGAACATTAGTTGTATAATAATCAAACTTACTGATGGAGGTCTGGGGCTACAATAGATCTTGTTGATGCTATTTTGCTTTACTTAAAAAATAAAAAAATAAATAAAAAAGTGTATAAAGATATATTACTTGTTAATATTACTGGTTCATGGAGACCAATTATCAACTGTGCACATCCACATAACACAACCAGCCTCGGTTCAAAAAGGAGCAGCAGTGGACATTTATTTCTGTGTGTTTTAGTCTTAGATAGTGAAAGTAACAAAGAAATTCTCAAGCAGGTGAAAATTGCATAGGTCTCCTGTTGTCCTGTTGATTTTTTTTTATTTTTATTTTTTGGTGCTGGTGCATGAGAGTAGAGAAACAAATATGTGTAAATAGTATTATTCAACTGTAATCAAGCCTCTTCTGCAACTTCAGTTTTTCCTGCTGTGAAAATGCTTGTATTTCCATGGAAATAAAAATTATTTAAAATGTAAATTGCAAGCACCACATTCCTATTAAGATGAAGATTTTTTTTCTCTCTCTCTAAATAGGTAACAAAGGAAGCTAATCCACTTTGCCCCAGAAGAATATTTGTGTGTCTGTGTGTTTCCCCATCCAGAGGACTCCCATTTAAGATAATGTTTATGTTAGCTACTAGCATAGCTCCAACAGCCAATCAAGTGTTGACTGAAGTTATATCCACCTACAATTTTAGACAGCTAAGATATGGTATCATTAAGATATGGTATGATTAAATACTGAGCTGTATTTTCTGGTCTAACAACAGTGCACATATTTGTTGTGCTTGATTTTTATGTCATTATAAAGTGCAAGAGACCATTCTTAACAGAAGACTAAGTTTACCTGAAAGTTTTCTGTAAATACAATGGATTATTTAAGACTGATCATTGAAACACACTAGGTTGCATCTGATCTAATGGAAAATATCCTGATCTAGGTATGATGATCTACAAAAACAGATACACAGACGCCATTATAGAGGAAAATGGTCATCTATCATTTTTCCAGTTAATACAACTGTTTGAGAGCCTGAGGTGGTATAAGCATCAACTGAAGAAAATGTCATTCAATTAAGTCAAAATTGTTAATCTGGGGAAAAAAAAAAAAAAAAAAAAAAAAAAAAAGAACAGAAAACAAACCGATTTGCAATACAGGAAGCTAACCAAGTCACGGGATTTCCCACAGATGGTCAGAAGTACTAGCGTAATTGCAGAGGAAGCAGATGTTGGGGGACAAGCGGGGTTGCAAGGTCTCTCATTTCAATGCGCAAATCAGGCTGGGCTGAAGACTGGAAAGCATGAAGTGCTAGAAAAGGAGGCTAGAAACTGTAAGTAAATACATTATCATTTGATTCCTCGTGTGTTCAGGAGGGCATAATTCTGCACGTTCTGGTGAAGTGCCAAGACTGCACCTAACAACCTTTGATTCCATTACCAATTATTTTCTCCTTATGTAACAACTGAAAAATATTGAGGTTTTGTCTAACTATTCCAGGCAAAATGGGTGACAGTGTTTTAGAAAGCAGCTATACAAGCAAGGCTCTTATTGTTTTGTTTGAAGAAGTTGCTTTTACATTGTCAATATACTTCGCTGTAAAACATCATCTGGTTTCTGCTCTGTAACACAAGTAGTATTAATCTAAACAGGCCGAGATGGTCTAGATTTGTTAATGTATTTTAAAACTTCTCTTTTAGACTAGGAGGACTATTTTTCATTTTCAGAGCACACAAAATATTTTTTTCAGTAACAAACAGACTGTAGTGATACCAGACAGTAAAATAGGGGTCATTTTCTTGGCATTAGAATGTCATCTGATATGAAGTGAGGCTTTGCCAACATATGCTCATTTGAGGGAAAAAATATATACCAAGAATAACAATAAGTATCTCCTAAGAAGCCTGCATGTAGAGTCTTTTTTCAGAATGACAGTGGCTACTCTTGTTCAAATATATTTGCTCTGACAACAGCTGAGAAGAATATTTTTTTTATAATACTATCCCAGCTAGAAAAAGAGAAAGTACATTTTTAGCCACCTAGTTCAGTGGACACCAGGTAATGGTTTTAGCCTGTGGATTCCAAAAGAACCGGCACATGCTTAAACACAAAATCATATTTCATATTTAGGAATTGATGCCATGTCTTTCTCAGAAAATTGTACCAACAACTCTTCCTGAGAACAGGTCAAAATTAAAGACCAATATGATCAGGGTCAGGTATCACTAGGAGTTTCAAGAAGCTAAACAAGTCTTTGATGAGAAAACAGTATGTTATTTAAATAAATTTTATCTGTATGTGTCTCTACAGCTCTTACAGACAACATGTAAGAAAAGGGGCTTATTTGTTTCTTTATGTTCCCTATCTGTATAGTTTTATTCACAGTCATTGTTCATGCCCTAGGAGGCCTCTCTTTTCAAATACAAATGCTATTTTACTTTTTTTACAAATCAAGTAGATGATAATACTTTTGGCATGCTAAAACTACTAATTTGAAGTAGCAGACCAGCTGCTTCTGTTCCGCATAGGCCTGTTGTTTGTCTAAAAGTACACTACAGGGATGAATTTTAGTTTGCATTAATTTGGTAATATATGCATACAACATTTGTGAAAAGAAACTATCAAAAAATTGTTTGCACGTAGTTAAGAATAGACAAAAGATTGCTGTGCTTAGAAGATGTGAGGTACAAGGTAACGTGTAAGTGAACTTCCTGCTTTGTGTAATTTGCACGTAAAACTAAAATGGCGATTTCTGTGCCGGGGAATGTACAGGAATTGCTCTTTTTACATTGGCTAGAAAGTAGTTGTGTTACAAAAGGAAGCAAGGATAAATGAGTGTTTGCCTTTAGTGGATTTTAACACTGGGGCTCTATTGCAGGAACAGACTACTAATATGTCTTCAGTTTAAAAACAATGCCTTTTCCATGTAAATTTCCCAAGCCTGATTTAACAGGAAATTTTTAAGGCATAGAACTGCCTGGTGTAACAATAATGCAGTAAATCATCCCTCCAGAAGAGTAATGAAATTTATATCAGGGTTCTGTGATCTTCTCTACCTTTCTCAATCACATTGTTGTTGTCTTGGATGGAAAGAAAAGATTGTACCCATAAACTACTCTACTTTTAGAAATGAATTGAGGTTACTGTAGTTGTTACATATATTAAAGTTGCTGTTAAATGCATCTTGGTCCCATCTGTTGATTACAAGAGAACACTGACAGCTAAATCTTCCATAGTAGTAGTAGTAGTAGTAATAATAATAATAATGATAATAATAAATGTTTATTAAAAAAAAAAAAAAAAAAAAGAGCTAGAACTTGGACTGACTTTTTCTGTGCTGTTGTTGACTTCTTTTTCTTTATTTTTTCATTAATTTTTCTGTAATGATTTTTCAATTCCACTTAATTATGAAAAAGCTTCAATCTTAAACATTCTCTCTTAGTTTTCTAAGACAACATATTAGTAATTGAAAATGGTTTACAATCAAAAAATAAAAACAACAATATCTGAAGAACTTTGGTGCAAGTTAATTAACAGCTGATTATGCTGATACAGATAGATCTCTTGGTCTGAATTATATGACAGCAAATAAAGAGATATTTTCTGTAGAACCAGGTGTTACCGTAAAAGTCAGTCAGTGAAACTGTCTAAGACTCAATTTGGAGTTTTAGAAACAAGGCATTCTTTAATTGAGGTGACAGACGCACAGGGGATCACTTTACCTAGTGTGCAGGATGAATTTTTTTGGTTACAGGGGTTATATGCAATCAGAATATATATATATTCATTAGATTTCCAATAAATAATTAACATATTCATAATATTTCCTGTAAGTCACTAAAATATGTAAATATCCCTGACACATGCACATTTTTATCTATTGGTGGTCTTTCAGGGTCTTCTGGTCATCAGTAGTCTTCCTCACTATGTTCACTGTTTGAACTCAGTTCTTGTGCATGCTTAGGCCATCTCCTTTCTTATCTTATTGTTTCAACTTAGGCATGCATACTAAGCTAAGTTATTTACATGTCCAAGGACACATGCCTAACGTGAGTTCCCCACCTATTCTTTTCAGACACCTCCTTCAGGCCCAAGTCATCTTACTCCCCTCCCCTGTCCTTAGATACAATTCTGTATGGTCTTAGAGATAAGACTGACTAACTAGTGAGTAAAGTAGCATCAGGGATATAAAGTTTCTAGACTTCCTTCTAACTAAGCATAGTAAAGGTTTGGCCTATCTGTTCATAAAACATTTCAGTTTTGCTTCTATTTTATCAGGCAGAGAACTATATGTCCTTCTGACTTTTTATCAATCCATCCTTTTCTTTTTGAAGGTTTGTAGTGAGCAAGCTGCAACTCTCATCATATTAGTTTACTGTAAGCTCCAACATATAATGTATCATCCCATTGAACCCTGTTTAAGATTTTGGTCTACTAGATTTCATTCAAGTCTGTCGTAATTCTTCCAGTCTGATCCACACACACACACACACAGCTGGCCTAACTGAGTCTTGAGAGTAAAACTCATTTTTTCTTCTCTGCTACTAGACTAGGGCAGATCCCAACTGTTAGGTTAACAGTCTGCTTATTTCAGCAGTTATCTTGGCTATAAAATGTGGAATTCTACCTGATGATATTCCCAAAGGTATTCCAAATCTTGGAATTATTTCTTCTAGCAAAGATTTTACTACTTCTCTTGCCTTACTGGTACGACACACAAAAGCCTAAGGCCAACCTGTCCACAAGGGCTAACAAATTTTATTCTGTGGTTTGGGATTATTTCTACAACATATTTCACACTTCTTGGTGACTGGAGTCTAATAGTCTCTACCATATTCCTGCTAATAACTTATATCTGTAAATGCTTTGACAAATTTTCTGTTCCCCAGTGCACAGAATTATGCTCTTTTTTCACTAGATTATTCATAGTGGAAATAAGGGAATAGGGTACTACTAGTAAACATGAGGGTGTAACTGCCCATCCATTCTCCCATTTTTCCATTTTTAATGTTTCAGTTAATCTTAAGTCTTGCTTATCATAAATAGGGTTATTTTGAAGAGTCTTTCCTCTGGCACTATAGCTAGTACTTTTTTTTTCCATGCCTTTTTCTGCAGCCCATTCTGTGGCTAAATCAGACAGCTTAGTTCCTCTTTCTTGGGTGGTTCACCCCAATTGGTGAGCTTTACAATGCATAATAGCTACAGCAAGAGGAATTTGTATACTTGCAAGTAAACTAAAAATTTCTTCCTTATGCTTTATCTCTGTCCCTTTTGCAGACAGTGGTCCTCTCCCTTTCTAAATGGCTCCATGTATGTGGACTATTCCACAGGCATATTTTGAATCAGTCCAGAGGTTTATGCATTTGTCTTTGCTTAACTGCAAAGCGTGAGTGAGGGCAATTAATTTGGATTTCTGGGCTGATGTGCTGGCAGGTAGTGTTTGAGCTTCCACTACCATCTTAACAGTAGTGACTGCATATCCAGCCTTCATAAAACTGATACAATTCTCAATCTGTGTCTTGCAAAGTAGTATACTTCAGGTTAGGTCTACTTGAATAGACCTCCTCCTGTAAGCAATCATGCTCAGGTTTACTTTCTTCATGCTGAGGTGAGAGAAACATGGCAGAGTTGCCCACAACTGTTGTCTTGAGGGTCAAATCATCTGGTTCTATCAGTGCCACCTGAAACTTTTAACATTCTGCTGGAGCCAATGTCTACCCTTCTGATCCAATACTATAGTTACCATTTGTGGAACATAAACAGGTATTTTCTGTCCCATGGTGAGCTTCTAGGCCTCTTGTATTAACAATACTATAGCAGTCACTGCTTTTAAGCATTCAGGCCATCACTGACCTACTAGATCCAATTGCTTGGAAAAGTATGCCACAGCTTGCTTATGTTCCCCCAAGTGCTGGGTAAAGACACTGAGAGCTACAGCCTGCCTTTCATAGGTGAACAGTGTGAAGGGTTTTTCTAAATTAGCTAGCCCTAAAGTGGGGCTTTCATCCAGGTTCTTTAAAGCTGATTTTGTGTTTCATTGGTCCAATGAAGGGAGCCCTTGGACAACTTCAACAACTCATCCCACCATTCCCAAGAAAGATTCTAATTCATGAACATTTTGAGGTTCTGGGAGTTGGCAAATAGCTTCCTTCCTTTCATTACTTAACTGTCTCTGTCCCTTTAAGGTTTCAAAACCTAAATATGTTACAATTTCTTGTGCAATTTCAGCCTTCTCCTTTGACACTGGATACCCACTGAGTGCAAGGAAATTTAATAGGCTGTCAGTTCCAGACATTCTTCCTGGAAGTGTCAGCTGGCAGTATATTGTTAACATATTGTGGAATCACTGTATGTGATTACCTTCTTTTTTTTTTTAAAAAAAAAAAAAAAAAAAAAAAAAAGAGAACAGTTGAACAACATTTTGAATTTGCAAATTACACCAGGCAGCAGTGCTTTCATTAAGGTCTTCAAAGCTAGAACTCTGAAGTCAGAATAGAGATGTAACTAAAGTGACAATTTTGTAAGCAATATGAAAGCAGTTATTCAGATGTGACTGAATGTATACACAAGAGAACTGAACACATACAAATGATAGATTTCCAGTGTTAATGGTTCTAATGTGTTGTTGTGGTGTCACATTATCATGCCTTCATGGCCACTCATAGAATAAGGCAAGGTTCATTTTTACTTTAATTTGCCTTCCTTCTGCTTGATGGTTTAAGCAGGGTTTAAGAAGGTGTAAATCTGAAGCTGTGAATATGTATTGAAAATCTTCACCTCATAGTCTGGATTTGGTGACATCTTAGAGAACTTTCCATGGCAAGGTGGAAAAGCTCAGCACTGCATGTAGTCCTAATGAAGGGTCACAATATTCACACAAAGTTATGCTAAAATCTACTGGCAATTTAGTATTGTGATCTGAGATTTCATCTTTTAGTGGTAAAAACAATTTACTTTTAAAGTAATTATGTCCACATGTGCAAGTGAAAAGGTAATTCTTTCCCAAGCTCTTTTCTTAGATAATGTTGAACACCATAGGAGCCCACTAGACTCTGAACACACCAGGCTCTGAAACCATTTTCTTTGTGGCTTGGGACTCAGGACACTGAAAGAATAGGACAAGATTATTCCTACCCAATACAAAAGAAAGCAGTTTTGATTTGTGTTCACATCACCTCTTTTAAGAAGTAGAATGGAAAGAATAAATCCATAGTTTTAGTTCTCAGAACAAAAGATAAAGATTATGGGTCTTCACTAGCACAACATTTATTCTAGGCTTCAAAATGACTAAAATTAGACAATATTACCAGTACTGTATCGTGAAAAAGCTGAAACTGTTCAATTGTAGAGTTAAATATAATGAAGTTTGGTTCATTTTTTCAAAATGCCAAGTCTATATGAAAGGTCTTAATATTAAGTTTAAAGTATCAAAAGTATAGCTATTGTCTTTAATAGAATACAGCTCAGTGCAAAACATATCTTGTTTATTTTTATTTCATTTTATTTTCGCAAGTCACTGAAAGTGATTTATTTTTTTTTTTTTTTTTTTTTTAGAGAAAGTAAATAGAACACTGTGTGTAAAGGTGTGTTAATTTCCAAACTGTGAAGTTCAGCAATGATACACAGTGGAAAAAAACATATTTCCACTATTGTTGTGTGTGTTCTTATTTTTGGAACTATTTTCATCTACTCCTGGAAAGGTCAGCAGCTACAAAATAATATATCCAGGAAAATATTCCCACCAGCAAAAACTGCCACTCCAGCAGGTCAACTCTGTAGGGGAAAACTTTCCCAAAATTCAATAACGCCATTAAAGGATAACAGAACTTTTATTATATCCCCATACTTTGATGACAGAGAAGGCAAAGTCACTCGTGTAATTGGGATTGTTCACCATGAAGATGTAAAAGAACTATACTGCTGGTTTTGCTGTCAGCCCCATAGTGAAATACAGGTGACCAGTGCAGAGATTGATGTTCACTCAGATAGATTTGGATTCCCTTATGGTGCGGCAGATATAGTTTGTCTGGAACCTGAAAACTGTGATCCAACACATGTATCAATTCATCAGTCTCCACACGGAAATATTGACCAGCTGCCAAGGTTTGAAATTAAAAACCGCAAGGCTGAGACCTTCTCTGTTGACTTCACTGTATGCATCTCTGCCATGTTTGGAAATTACAACAACGTCTTACAGTTTATACAGAGTATGGAAATGTACAAGATTCTTGGGGTACAGAAAGTGGTAGTCTATAAGAACAGCTGCAGCCAGCTGATGGAGAAAGTCTTGAAGTTTTATATGGAAGAAGGAACTGTGGAGATAATTCCTTGGCCAATAAACTCATACCTCAAGGTTTCCTCTACATGGCACTTTTCAATGGATGCAAAAGACATTGGCTACTATGGACAAATCACAGCTCTAAATGACTGTATATACCGTAACATGCAGAGGAGCAGGTTTGTGGTTCTTAATGATGCTGATGAAATAATTCTTCCCCTTAAGCACCCAGACTGGAAAACAATGATGAGCAGTCTTCAGGAGCAAAATCCAGGCACTGGCATTTTCCTCTTTGAGAACCATATCTTCCCAGAAACCATATCCACTCCTGTGTTCAACATTTCATCTTGGAATACCGTGCCAGGTGTTAACATACTACAGCATGTGCACAGAGAACCTGACAGGAAAGAGGTTTTCAATCCCAGGAAAATGATAATTGATCCAAGAAGGGTGATTCAGACT